>JNEK01003101.1:0-91092 GCA_000697295.1 Mucor indicus B7402
GGCGTCCTTGATATAGATGAAACCTTTTTTTAGCAGTTTCGCTTCTGTAGAAAGTGAAGTAATGCTGCATGTTTGACTTCATATGTTCAATATAAAGTATGTGTTTTTGTAGTGAGACAGTTTTGTGTGTTGGCTTGCTTTTTAATGTTTCCAGCATGCCTTCTTTTTCACTCCTTTTTAGTTCTTGCTTAGCCATTCTCGTGGAACCAGAGAGGCTGTTATACTCTTTTCGCGTACATCTTCGAATTTGGTATTCACCGTTGTTACAACCAGATGCAGCAGTAAAAACACAAGAACGACCAGGATCAACAGCTGTGACAGAAAAGCTTTTTAAATCATAGTTTCTCTCTATTGCTTCATGCAAATCTTCGATCATATAATCGTTGCTTGAATCAGATAGTTTTGAGGATGGCTTGTGAATTACAACATCAGCGGAGTACCCGTCAGTCTTGATCAGATCTGCAAAAACGCCCCTTTTTGTAGTTCCATTGCTGCTTGCTTGCATTTCGCGAATACTATATTATACACTACTGTAAATTTTTTATTCTTATACATCATTGCTTAATGTTGCAATACCTTTTAATATTCAGTTTTGAGAAGTTGAAGACTTCAAAGAACATATCCTGGTTGTCAACAAAATTTGATGGCAGTTTTTTAAATTTGGTGGTAAACGCTTTAAGCCCTGTTGAGGTAATACCGACGAATCTGAACTTAACGGAAGGCTCGGGTGTAAGTGAGAAAAGTCTTGGCAAGTTATTTGATTCCTGTTGTTCAGAAGTAATCTCTGTTTCGCCATTCGCCAATTCTTCACTAGCCACATTTTTGCTATATGCTGATCTTCTTCGTGCTCTTTTTCATACTCAGCCATTAAATACTTTAATATACATAGCACGCACTTGATCCTCTTTGGGAGTTGTATAGTTTTGACAAAGAGGTGACCTTGCACTTGAGTGTCCCATAACTTTGCAACTTTTGCATATTGTCGCTACTTGTTCTTCTCCACGCGCACTGTGCGCCCTTGCGACTTTTTTAGAAGCCTTTCTTTGTCTTTTTCGTCCCTTGCCATTTTTTTTCGCTTTGGATCAACTAAAAGTATAATATGTGAATAAAACAGTCATGCATGAACTACCCAAGAAGAAATCCTATGAAAATTAAATAAACATACCTTTTGGTGTTGAAGGTTCATATTTAATGTTACATGCAGGTAACTTTTTGTTGTAGTGACCGTTTTGTCTACAATCCTTGCAAACAACATCTATAAGATGCATAGCAATTTTAGGCTTCATATAGAACGATACGATTTTGAAAACAAAGATAGTTTACCATTGTATTCATTTTTCTTTTTTTGATAAACTGCTTGTAGTATCGCGTCTACCTTTTCCTTGAACATCTTAAAGCGTGTGAAGTAGATGAAACAAACAAAAAATGAATTAAATGCCCTCTCTCTCTGCGGTTTTTCACAATAGGTGGTCAAAAATTCAAACAAGAAGAAAAAAAAGACAATAATAAAAAGAAAATAATGCATTACTTACTATATGTGACCACATTATTTTTTGCTTCATTCTATCATGAACGTATTCTAGCCGTCAAGCCATCAAATATAAGGCTCACTTTCTTTGGTTACAACAGATATTGTCAATGAAAAGACTGTTTTTTCTTATAAGTCAGGATTTCTACACTGCTACAAAGTTCAAATACAGGACCTAAAAGAAGATAATCCTGGTAGTAGTTGATTCACCTCATTATACTGGACTAGAATCTAAAAAGTTGAGAAAAGTAGAGTTTATGCAGAGATTTACAGTGATAGTCGTCTATGTATCTTTGATATTCCTTCGTATATAAAACAATTGTAAAAACAAAGTATTATATACAAACAATACAGTAGAATAGAAACATTGGGTGATAAGCTTGTTCCTGAAGCTGTTTAGTCCAATCATATTTCTCGCAACTAGCCAATAGCAAGTGGCAGTTCTCGTCAACGAACAAAATCTACATTTTATTTAATGACCACTTTTCTTACTTTAACCAACTATAGTATCATTAGCAGCGCTTGCTTTATCAAACTTTTCTTCAAAATGTACTTTAAAAAAATCAATTTTTTTGCGTTTGACGCATCTGGAAAAGATCTCAATGTAAACTTTAAAGTAGGGATTCTATTCCTAAAGTATCTGCTATGCGTTTTTTATATACTCGATGTCTTTTTCCTCAAGAACAATCGATTGAAACATAGCTTAACACAAAACTGAATGAGATGATGAACTTAAAGGATAAAATAATTACTCTAAAAGAATGTATTATTATCTACAGTATTCAAGCATGCAATATTTAGATTTCAAAAATTCCATTTGTCCAATTTCCATTTTCATTATGTCTAAAAAAGGTAAGCTACACATCTAAAAACTAATTTTGATTCGTCCAAAAAATAACTAACAACGTCTGAATTTAAAGTGTAAAAACTGTATATACCATACTATCATTGGCCTTTCTTCAAACTGGAAAGAATATGTAAGCCTTCACTGTTCCAAAGACAATAAATAGAAGGTTCAGGCGCTTTTATTTTTGTAGCTTCATATCTTACTGATGTCGTTACATATCGATTATAGAGACATATTGAGAAAAGACCAAACGAAGCGCTTCGTTTTGTCTCCCCTATGGTGGTAACCAAATTTTGACCCACTAGAACCACGGCTGTAATTATGCGGATTCTTACTGGTTTTTTACGGGGAATCAAATGATGCAAATCATTTTTTGATAGAACCAATATTGATCGAGTAAAGACCAAACGAAGCGCTTCTTTTTGTCCCTAAGTGGCCGAGAAAAATTATCGTAGCATTGTTTTCTCTTTCGTAAGGGCCACGGGCTATCAACCAATTTAAATTTTCTCACATCCACAAGTAGAATGCAGGCTAAACGTATGGAGCTCGTTGATTAGGTATACTACTTGAATCCTTCTTTTACCAGCATTTCACGTTCGCCAACACCTCTGGAGTGCTCACGGTACCTGATATACCCAGCCGGCCATTTAAAAAATCTTTAAAATCCTCTAAAGAATCCTTTTAATTTATGTTGAAAACACAACCCTTTCTGGTAAATAAAAGTATAATTTAATCTTCATTAAGGGGCAGATCGTAGGCCTTTCGAGTACGCCACCAGAAGAGAAGAAGCAGTCACGAACTGTCAAAGTAGTGTTGTTAATGCACACAATTTTAGACAAACAAGAAAAATACCATGATTCAATACCCCAGTGCCACTGTGTTTATATATTGTCATCATCAATACATCCTTAGATCTAGTGTTACGCATTTCTAAATAAGTTTGATTCATAGAAAGCTTTGACTAGCGGAGTAAGAATCTTTGAATTTGCATCGTAAATGCATTTTTTTTTTTTAGTATTCTTTTTTCTGTAGATCATGGGTAAATCAAGACCTAGATACAATGAGAAAGCTCGTGCTTCTTCACGTAAAGCTAATCAGAGACCACACCCGAAAGCAAGAGACGGCGGTTTGGGACATCAAGCTTTTGAAGAGCAACCTTCAACCACAGCAAAAGCTCAAAATCAGGAGGCGTAAAACGATCACTCTTTTTTTTTTTTTTTTTGTATGCTTGAAATCTAACTTGTGTACGTTGATAGTAATGATACTAATGATCTGATGATTATTCCGGGAGAACAAAAGACATTAGAAAATGAAATCAAGAATCCTAAACTTACACCTTCATATAAAGAGGTACATTCACTTTTTAAAGTATTTGTTTGGAAAACTCATTCTTTTGAATAGCCCGTTAAATACATGTCAAAGAAAAAGAGAAAGAAGTTGGAAAAATATATTGTAAGTTTAAACGATCATTGTGACAAGGACCAAAGCTAAAAAGGGCTTTACTAGGAACAAAAAATGAAAAAAGATGCTCGTGCAGGTCTTTTGGAGAAACTTTCGTAAGTATTTCTTCTTTTGTTTCTTTGTTACTATTCCTCATATTTTCATTAGTAATTCTTCATGGTCTTCAGATCTATTGAAGTCGTCGAAACTTATTGGTCGTTCAGGGCAGACTTTACGTGAGCAACTTCGTCAAGCCATGTTGGAACAAAAAGCAGGAATCACACCAACCGATGAATCAGTTCCTTTAGTTATCGAAAAAGAGGTCGATGAATTACCACCCATGCCCGAGATTCCTGTAATAACTGAAGAGCCTAAAGATCAACCAACTATGGGCAGTGCTTTAGTGGGTGGACCAAGTCTTCCGCTTGTTAAGAAAAAGAGAAAGAAGAAGCATGTAAATATCAGAAAAAACAAACAAAATAGTTTTTAATTGAACTTATATGTAGTCTACCATTCCTGCAGCCGCTAGAAAACGTTATAGACAAAGAAAAGGCATGGATTCAGACTCTTCTTTTGACAGTTCAGATTCAGCAAATGATAGTTCTTCTGACGATGACGAGGAGAAGGAAAACACAGTATCGAAACCTAAGGAAGAGCCCGAGGACGATAAGATTTTGGGACAAACACAGATAGAAGCAGTGGCAGAAGCCACTAAAAACATTGTAGTCAATGTGCCCAAGAGAGAAGAGGAAGTAGATGAAATTAAAGAACAGATTTTAAAGAGTCATAGAGAAGGTGATTTAGTGGATGACGTCGCTAAACCTTTTTACGTTAACGTCAACCGTAAACCCGAAATTCAAGCTGCACGCCTTCAATTGCCTGTTGTTGGTGAAGAACAAGTTATTATGGAAGCTATTAGAAATAACACAGTAGTTATCATTTGTGGTGAGACTGGTTCCGGTAAAACCACTCAAGTCCCTCAATTCTTATATGAAGCAGGCTGGTCACATCCAGACAGTGGTAAGTAAACAAATGGAATTTCATATCAGTAAATTCTAAAACTCTCTAGATAATCCTGGTTTGATCGGTGTGACACAACCTCGTCGTGTAGCCACAGTTAGTATGGCTAAACGTGTTGCAGACGAATTGAATCTTACAGATAAAGAAGTTTCTTACCAGGTATGAACCTATTAGATAAACGAAACTCTATATTTAACCATGCCTAACTAGATACGTTATGATGCAACTGTCTCTGATAAAACGCGTATTAAATTCATGACTGATGGTGTGCTTTTACGTGAAATGTCTCAGGACTTGTTATTGACAAAATACTCTACATTGATTATTGATGAAGCTCACGAAAGAAACTTGAACACAGACATCCTGATTGGTGTTGTTAGTCGTGTATTAAAGCTTAGAGCTGAATTAAGCCGTGAAGATCGACAGAAAATTAAGCCCTTGCGTGTTGTTATTATGTCTGCCACTTTACGTGTGACAGATTTCACTGAAAACAAAACCTTGTTCCCTAATGTACCTCCTGTTATCAATGTCAATGCTAGACAATATCCCGTTTCTATTCATTTTAACAAAAAGACACCTATGGATTATGTCGGTGAAGCGTATAAGAAAATCAGTAAGATCCACGACCGATTGCCTCAAGGTGGTATTTTGGTGTTTTTGACAGGCCAAAATGAAATCACTCAATTATGCAAGAAATTAAAGAAGAAATACCAGAAAGAGGATACTTTGAAATTCATCAAAGACGACGATCAAGATGATTTCGATTTGGGTATGTCGGATGATGAAGACGATGATATCGCTGAAGGTTTTGAAGATGAAGAATTGGATAGTGTAAAGAATACACCTTTACATGTTCTTCCTCTTTACTCTATGCTTCCTACAGAACAACAACTTCGTGTATTCGAACCGCCTCCAGAAGGAACGCGTCTTTGCGTAGTTGCTACTAATGTAGCTGAAACATCTGTCACTATTCCCGGTATTCGCTATGTAGTTGACTGTGGTAAATCAAAAGAACGCAAATACGATATTGAAACAGGCGTACAATCTTTTGAAGTTGATTGGACTTCACAAGCTTCTGCTGGTCAACGTGCCGGTCGTGCTGGTAGAACAGGACCTGGTCATTGTTACCGCTTATTTTCCTCGGCTGTTTTCGACAATGAGTTTCCTAAATTCTCGACACCTGAAATTCATCGTATGCCTATTGAAGGTGTTGTCTTGAGCATGAAGTCAATGAACATTGATAATGTCGTTAACTTTCCTTTCCCTACCCCTCCTCCAAGGGAAAGTTTATTTAAGGCAGAAAAGGTAAAGTCACTATTTAGTATTTTACAAAATGCTTATATTACTGATAGCTTTTGGGATATTTGGGTGCTATTAACCCAGCTACGAAGCGAATTACAGAGTTTGGTGAAACTATGTCACTCTTCCCTATCACTCCTCGTTTTGCTAAAATGTAGCTAATATTCTACTCATTGTTTATTTCAACTTACTCACTTTTCTCTTATAGGCTTATCATTGGTCAACAGCATGGTTGCTTACCATATGTGATTGCTATTGTTGCCGCTTTATCAGTGGGTGATCCATTTATTCAAGACTATCACCTTGATGTCAATCGTCCAGACGATAGCGATGATGACGACGTTAGCAATCAAGAACTCCACAACATGACGAACGAGTCAGTTATTGAAAAAGAAAAACGAAAGCTAACAAGAAAGAAATATTACTCATCTCAAATGGTAAGAAACATTCAAACTTTCTTTATACAGACAGCCCTTTAACGACTCAACTCATTGTATAGAAACATGCTGCTTTGGATCCTTCTAGCGATATTTTAAAACTTCTTAGTGTGGTCGGTGCTTATGAATATGCAGGTGCAACTACTGCCTTTTGTGAAGAAAACTTTTTGAGACCAAAAGCAATGGAAGAAATTCGAAAATTAAGACGCCAGCTTACTAACATGGTATCTGCCAACTTCCCTGATATTGATGTCAGCTTAGATCCTAAGATGAAGCCACCCAATGCCACGCAGTTGAAAGTGATAAAGCAAGTACTGACAGCTGGTTTTATTGATTCCGTAGCTATTCGTCTTGATGTCTTGGAGACAGGTGGCGGTAAAGGCACAAAATATAAGAACTCTCGAAATGTCGTTTACAAGTTGTTATGGAGCGACGACGAGGCTTTCATTCATCCAAGTTCTATTTTGTATAGTCAAGAACCACCTGCCATGTTAGTCTATAGTGAATTATATAAAGGCGGTAAAACATGGCTAAAAGGCGTGACATCGGTTGAACCTAAATGGATCTCTAAAATTGGTAAAGAGCTCTGTACATTCGGTAGACCATTAGATTTCCCCCTTCCAAAGTAAGCATCATTTTAACTCTTGTGGTACGAAATTAACTGGTGTAAATAGATTTATAGACGAGAAAAAGGACCGAAAGTTGGTCTATGTTGTGCCGAGCTTTGGACCAAAAAGTTGGCCATTACCGCCAGTACAGGTTGAACAACGAAGGGAAGGAACACGCTGGGTGATGCAAATGTAAAAATAACACTTAGAATACCGTGGTGTAGACTATGCCACAGACAAAATAAAACATTCTTTAATAAAAGCCTCTTTTCATCTTTATTATATATATATATATATATATATATATATATATCAATTACTATTAAACAAAGGACGGCAGATGATTACACATTGTGAACTGATGACGGACAGAAATATGCCGGTGAGATATTTAACACCGCGGTACATGCATGGAAAGCATTCCGGTGATAATGCGTAAAAGCATAATTTTTATTTATATGTACAGTAAAATATATATATGTAAGTGCGCGCAAAATAAAAGAGAGAGAGTATTGGTTTACTTGTTGAGGAAGTTATTAATTTTAAGGGGAAAGAATGAGGGATATGCCAAAAGAAAAAAAAAAAACTTTACTTGAGTGGGGATTTGACATCTAGCGATCTCCCGCGTACCCGAGCCCAATCTGCACAGGCTCTATTTTGCTGGTCACAAAGCGTCAATAATACTTTTCGCTGCACTAGCTCTGCTACTGCTTCCCAGTCATTGATACGATGACATTCCTTCATTTCAAATACCGATAAATTTGGGCAATATTTCAGCAATGCGTATACTGTCTCGTTTGTGATTTTGAAACAGCTATTGACTGACACGCGTTCCAATCCAGTCCCTCTATAGCTTGCAAGTACTTTCATACAATGATCGTCAATGTCACACCCCGCTAAGCCTAGAACAGTTGCTTGTGTATACTTGGCAATCATTGAAATTGACTCCACTGTTACCTTTTCACGGTCCCGAATGCGACCCACATTTAAATGTTTCAACCCTCTACAGTTCAAAGCAATTGCCGATAATGAAGTATCCGATACTGATCCACAAGCGCGTAAATCCAAATGCTGCAGTCCTTTACAATACTCTGCTACCTTAAGTATGGCTTCATCCGTGATATTATGACATCCTGCTAGCGATAAATAAGTCAAGCTCTGGTGTCGTAAAAAGGGATACAGTGTCTCGTTCAATAGATGATCACAGATGTAAATGTCAAGATACTCTAATTTAGGCGCATTCTCACCAATACGCAATAAAGGTTCATTGATGGATTCTTCTTTGATTTTTCGAACTGATAGAAACCGAAGCGCATTTTGATACTTGATTAATCTTGCTTGTTCATTCATCTTTTGTTGGTATAATGTCAAATCTTCGCTGCTACTTGCTATGGAGAAATCGTCTGCGGTTGTTACTTTACCATTGACAGAGAAATCATCATCTTGATCCATGATAGAACATTCCGATGGTGTATGAATAGAGTCGAATGTTGAGACACTAGATATAGAGGAGGATCGACTTGGATACTTTACCATAGAAGTTGATGTCATGATGGTGTCAAAGGTAATGGTTGGTCCTGCCGAGACAATATCATAAAACTGGGTAGTAGGTGTATCACATAATACTGAGGCAAACTTCAAAAATATTTCGAGATCATTTTTTGTATCTTCAAAAAAGGCATTTCTCCAAATGATACGAGTAGCACAATCATACCATAAATGATTGACTGTCAAACAATGATAAAGGTCCGTGTACATTTTCTTTTTGGGCTCATCATGATAACAAGTAGGAACAAGAAATGATAATACATGGCTGACGATCTCTGGTAAACAAACTGCTAAGTGGCTCATTGTATGAATATTAAGATAAAAAAAAAAAGAAGTTAAGAATGAGAAAGAAATGTTTGAAATTATTAAAATGAAATTAAAATAGAAAAGGGACGTTTTTCAAATCAAACAATTTTTTTTTTTTTTTATGTTTCGCTCAATCAAAAAAAAAAGGGGGGGGGGTTTAGTTGAAGGGGGAGTCTGTGCCAAAAACAAATAACTACTTTGAGTGTTGGCGCTTTTTTGACAAAATAAACTTTGAAATTTAACATTCTTCTCATATTTAAGGATAGTTGATACCATGCTCGCCTTGTATATGTGCATGGTCACGTACGTACACAAGCATATAGTATAAACATAGAATTTTAAATCAGATTGTATACATAAAAATTTGCATGTATATTTAATAAAACTGCAATTCCCCTTCGCGCTCCCTTCACCCTCCTCCTCCTCACTCTCACTCTTACAGCCCCTATACTTGCTCTCCGGATTTTGCATTACACTATAAAATGTCAAGATATTTTATATTTTTGATCTATATAATTGTTTTTGATCGAATCGAATAGGTACAACCATCAAATTTCTTATTTTCTGGATTTCATCATTATTTAACCCACAGGCATCGATAGCATAATTTTCAAAAGATCCATACTTTTCTTTAAGTTTCTGGATGGTTAACCTCATTCCCTCCAAACTATCTCATGTCAATAGATAGCCTTCCTTTTCTTTTTTTTTTTTGTCTTTTTTTACCTGGTTGATAAAGCAGCCCTCATTTCCTCAGGAGTTACGCCAACCTGCTTTGCTCGAATTTCCAAGTCCTTTTCAAAATCTACAAGAAAGAGTAAGAAAAAAGAGCTTTTTTTTTTTTTTTTTCTTGTTATACCAAAATAGCCTATTCTAGACAAGTCATATTCTTGAGCAATAATCTCATCGTCAACACCACATAAACCTAAAAGTATCATAATAAAGACACCTGTACGATCTTTACCAGCTGTGCAGTGAACAATAATGGAAGAATTTTCTCTAGGAGACAGTTCTTTGATCATAAAACGGAACACCTCCGCAATTGATTTTTTACCAGAATCCAGGATACGCATATAAGCTATTGATTAATTTATTATAGTGTCACATAAATCGTCTTTTATGTAAACATCTTCTTTTTTACCTTCTGCAAAGCCTTCAGGTCCATTCAAGTAAATCATGAGATACTTTAATAAATCTTGAGGTGATTTAACAATATCCTCGTATAAGTTGTAGCTAATATTTTGAATACCAGAGACAGTTCTGTATGTATGTATTTAATAAATGAGAGGTCTTATTAAGAGTGAATATGTTGTAAACGTACTTCATAATACCATCTCTCTTTGATTCATGGTCTAGTCTAAAATCAAAGACTGCTTTCACATTCAACTCATTCAATCTTGCTGCACCATGGGGTGTCATATTTGCTAGACTACAGTAGAGTTTTAGATAGGCTGCATCAATGTTCTAGTTCACTTACTGTCCGGAACGGAAAACGACTCTTTCTCGAATGTAGCCATTACGGTCTTTGGTGGGCCAGCCTCCAATATCTCTAAAGTTTCTAACCCCGTCAATATCCACCCAGCGAGGAATAACTACTCCTGAATTTAGTCCCATTGAAAGAGCACGTTGATAGTTGTTTCTTTCATGTCTTTCGAAAAATTCAAGGACTACTTTTGTTACTTCATTTATCTTTCCTGTATAATTATGGTCTGCTCCAGGCATTAGAACAAGTGTATGATTTGGGACTTTGTTTGCATACATTGCGGCACTATAAAGAGGCACAGCCTATAGACCTTGGTTAACAATCAAGTTGATTGTAATTTCTTTTTTTTTTTACTTTGTCTTCTGTTCCGTGACATGTTAGAACACTAGTTGATAATGGTAGTTTTGTCACTATTAAGTGTTATTATATAGTTTCAAGAGAGATATGCTTTTCATTTTACCATATTCATTTGACCAAGTCTCCCACTTTCTAACATCGTCTTTTGTAACTTTGACTGATACAAGTCTTCCTCTTTGTTTTACTTGCCAATCAAAGAAACCCTAAATAGATCATGTTTAATCAGAGTGGGCAGACTAGCATTTATATGGGCCCTTACGTTTTCTTCTATTGCCTTGCTCCACTCTGGTTTGTCCTTTTTCATATTGAAGTCGTCCATCTTAAAACGACCTGATATGTTGACTAAAATAGGTAAAGGGACTTCACGTGATGCAGCAAATTTAAATGCTGCCACGGCACCTAATTATAAAAGTTAGGAACAGTTTTTTTCTTCTTTTTCAACAATCAGTTTACCTCTGGAATGTCCAATGACAGCATAGATCTCATACCCTTCCTTTTCGAAATAGCTGGCAACAGTATGAAGATCATCAGCATCTTCCTATATATACAAATAAAATAGTGACTTATTAGTGAATTGTTGTCATTATTATGCTATCTCATTTTACTTGAATATTGGCATAACCTGCTACACCTTCACTTTCTCCGTTACCTCGGAAATCTAAACGAAAAGAAGAAAGAGGAAGATTTTGAGCCAAAAAACGTTGAAAAAGATAATCCTTGTGTCCTATCGATTGACATGTTAGGTTTGGCAAAAAGCAATTGAATTACTTTTATTACCTAGAATGCCATGAGCAATAAGTACAAGTCGAGGCTTTTTCTGGCCTTTGTCTTGCTTCTTTTCAAGAATTCCGACAATGCCTTCATTATACTCGTTAACTATTCTAATCTTTGACATTTTTACTGAAAATTAAAAGGGATGACAGGAGTGAAAAAAGTCGCCTCTTCTTATGGATTATTTTTATGACAAATACATTTCTACTGTGTGAAAATACACATTTGATTAAAAGAGAAGTATAAGGTTCCACAACACGTTCTGTCAGGAATCTTCAGGTCAAGCAAGTATTAGCATTGAGAAAAATCTCTCGAAATGAGGATTCTTTTTATCTATAGTTACGTTTAACCTTCTTTCAAAGATGACTTATAAGCATTTAATCTGCCTTGAACGCAATGAATACATATATCGAGATCGCCTCAGATATACAGTATTTGGCTCGTTATATCAAATGAAGGACTCAGCAATTGATACTACGCTAGTATGAAAGCACTAGACCTATTAATACCACGTATATGCATATAAGCTTAGTATAAAGAAAGATATTATCCGATAGCGTTGTATGAATGTAAAAAGGCGTTTGTCGAAAAAGGTGTTGAGTTGTTCAGAGTATCGCTCACTACCCTTTGCCTCAATTAGAGCCATGAGACATTGAAGACGTACCTGAGCACTTTGTTCAACTCGCTAACTATTACTAAATGATAGAAGACGTGTTATGATGCTTCTTATAAATCATAAAACGTTGTTTCCCTCAGAGTTTAAGGGTGAGAATGCAACTCGTTGCCCTGTGTTTGTTACGATAATTACGTGCAACAAAACAAACTAGGACCAACATGAGTTACATAGAATCCCGTCATTGGACATAATAATGTCGATTATGCGAGAGTTAAAAGAGTCCTATCAATGACAATCAAATTAAAATCGTTGAGATCACACTTATGCCAAAGAAATGACTGAGGTTCTAATATTAGAGAACTGTAGATTGATAGAATGTTACAGGGGCATCATTGTAGAACTACTGATAGAACAAAGCGCTTAGATTATTTAGCTTATGAAAAATGAACTGTTGAAACAAAAACTAGGACATGATAATGAAGCCATTTTTTGTTCTCCTTCTGTTTCTAATCTTTATGAATATATCACTTTGTAACGACGAATATTAAGACTGATACATATCTCAAGTAATATGCCAAAGAAAAAAAAAAAAACTCAGGGTTATTGTATATTTGTAAAATTTTGACCAACAGTAGTTTTATAGCTAAAATTAGACAATTTCAGTATTTTTTTTGGACGAAACAAAATTAATTCTAGAAAAATTACAATAGGCGCCCTCAACCTGCGCCGAATTTCCAAAATGGAAACCGAATTCGGTTGTAATACGATTTATAAAAGTGGGTTTGTGCTACAGTTGAGTTTCAAGTTGAGCTCGAGAAATACAACTGCGATAGTGGGTAACGAACAAGAAAATATAGATTTACAATGCAGCAACGACCTTGCAAACATTTTTCATGCAATACATAAGCCTCCAAGAAAAACTTGAGGACAATCAAGAGGCGTAGAATTAGTTAGTGAACGAATAATAATACTATTTTCTTTTCAAAAAAAACACAGTTGTCTTTTTCAGATTTTTTGATGTCAAACATCAGATATTCACTCGTCCAAATTTGGATTTTCGTCCATTTTTGTAACTGTCCTCAAAAAATACAAATTTGGAAATTTCTTTCCTTTTTCGGAGTAAATTCGATTCGACGAATTTTGAAATTCGGTGCAGGTTGAGCGCCTATTCTTCGGTGCAGGTTGAGAGCAGCAGCGCCTATTGTCTAATTTTAGCCTAAAAAACAGTATAAAGACATTAGATATCTACACAGTTCTGTGATACTACAGGTCCCTAGTAAGCATGCTGAGGTTTCAAATTTATTTGTGATACTTTACAAAAAGTGTTGTGATTTTCATGAAAAATGTTGCTATACAATAATAGAGACATCGATACATGTCAGCTTAATAGAAGTGTATTATATGTATATTAAAGGGAGCTGAGTGAACGGGAAATATCCTTTTCCTGTGTTGTTCCTTAATCGGGACAATTAAGCCCGTTAGTTGGGGTGAACAATTACAAAAATAGCTTCTCCATTGGGTGTAGCACTGTGAGAAATTTCAAGTGAAAAAACGACTGTTACTATTTTACATAATAAGATGATACAAGGGCACTTGATGCCCCCCATCAAAGCTTATATACACTTTTGGTATCGACAACGACTATGAGAGTTCTAAAACCTAGGTGATACTATGATGTAACCCCGTGGCAAAAGCAGCCGGGACAAAAGGTTTATTTAGTCAATAGGTCACGATGATAGACTATTGGAATTTTTTTTTCTCTCTCTTTTTTCTATTCCAGTTACTGCAATGACTTCCATAATTACAATGTTACAGTCAACAACTACAACAACAACAGAACCCATTTCTATTCCTACACCCTTAAAGAGCGAACTTTCTTACCGAGAAATTATTAAACAACTAGCAGCACAAACAACAACAAAACCATACGGCGACATTCCTCCTATGCCAAGTAAAAAGAAGAAGAAAAAGCAAAAGAAAGAAAAAGCAGAACCAATTAAACCCATGAGAAGAATGTCTCATGTTGAAGATTGGATCGAAATAGATAGTAAAGAATCTCTACCAGACGAAGAAGAACTGGTAAAGCAATGCTCACTCTTTTTTTTTTTAAAAAAAAAATTACAGTAATTAATGTATACATAGGTACAATCACCATTCAGTAATTTTTTATCTGGAGATTTCTTGACTGATGTATTACCTTTACATATGCCGCCACCTTCACTAAGTAAACCCTACAATAGAGAGGAAGAAGAAGGAGAAGGTAGAATATTAACAACAGATAACGATACAGAATTATCATTGGAATTGTTACAGGAATATGATGATGTAGAGGACGATGAAGAGTCACTACTATCAACAAGTGAAACAAACAAATCAAGTAATAGTTACAGCGATTTCTTTTTAAACCATCACAAAGAATTATTACGCAGGCATTCTATATCTTCTTTTCAAAACAAGTCTTATCCAACTTCTTCTACTACTTCTGCAATATCTTCTTCACCACCCCACCTGTCAAATACAGATTCCGAAGTCTGGAAAGCTACTTTGGCAAAATTAAAGCACTCCCTCTCTATATCTTCACCACCTTCGCCGCCATCTACTACTACTACTACTACTACTACTACGATACCCTCCTCTACTAATAAATTCCTAAAAAATAAAAAATTAACTAAAAAACTTATACCAATGCCGATACCTCCAAGACGGCCTGCCTCTCAGAAAAGAAGATCAGAAGCTACAACACAACCAAGATTTAACCCAGTAACAAATACTTACCTTAGAGACACCAGATATAACTCGGATCATTTGAGGATGATCTCTGCTGAATTAAATATGATTAGAACAAGAAAACTCTTAAGCCCACTAAAACCAAGAGGCTTCCTACCAAGAAGAAAAGATGCTTTTGTACGCGGTCAAGATCGAAAACCCTCACCTTTATTGTATGAAATTATTTAAATTATAATAAAACAAGAACAGTATTTAAAAGCTAGTTATAATTGTTTCATCATTCTTTGCTGGTAGAAGGTTCTTTATCTAACTGATCAACAGACCAAGTAAGATCATAGCGGCTTTCAAACACTTCCTGAGATATAAAATCTGTCTTTGCTTCAAGATGTTGCAACAGAGTGTTTATCATCTGTAGGATATAACTTTCCAACTGTCCTGCTGTCTCATAATCTGGATACTTTCTCTCTAATCGATTTGTATTGATCATAATATTACAACCTAACTGCAGCCAGTCCAAATGCAAGCTCCACAAGCCAATTGCTTCACACAAAAACACCTGCTTGTCTGGGAAACGAAGGATCTTACTTGTAGGAATTTGATGTAGCAATGGGTTACTTGGTTCCATTTCTTCTCCTTGTCGACTATCTTTCAATTGCGGCAAGTACGATGCGCTGAATTTCCCTGGTGTGTTTATGACATAAAATCGAAGTTCGTGTAAATAATCAAGAATGTCCTCTACTAGATACCATTTGAATTTGGTCAGAGCGACCATGGATCTCTCATCCCAATTGGCGTACATGAACGGTTTCAAAGGAAATAGAATAAGGGAAGGAATAAAATTGAAAAAAAAAATGGTCTATTTAATGAATACATAGCCCTTTGTTTATTATTTTAATCAAGTTTAATTCAAGCTTTTTGGCTTATTATTTTGGAAAACACCCTTTGTCTTTATAAAACTGCTATGATTTATTCAACTCAAGTGTGTATACGAAGAAGTCTTTTTATAGTTTTTATTGCGAATTCTTTATTCGCACTATCATCTATGTACATTCATCTTTGATCGTTTTACAAAGAGGAACTTTACTGTGACACATTAATGTTACTGTTGTCCCTGCTTTCCCTCATCAACTGTACCACCACCAGCTGGTAACTCTTTTTTTTTTTTTTTTTTTTTTTTTTTCCTTTTTTCTCTTATAAAATATACCCTGACTGATGATAATATGGTTACTTCACTAGCCTTTTTACCTACTGCACCAACCGAAAAGCTATATAAACTAACTATTAAAGCCAATGACTATTTTGAACGCCATCAGTTCAATGAAGCCATTTTAGAATATACCAGAATTATACAAATGTCAAAAGATCTCATTCACGAAAATAAAGACTATCTCGCATTAATATACTCTAACAGAAGTACCAGCTATTTAAAGCATGAACAATACGAGAAAGCAAAACAGGACGCTATCCATACAATTTCTTTAGCAAGTAACTGGTCAAAAGTAAGCAAACCCGTCCTCTCTTTTTTTTTTTTTTTCATACTAATAATTCGATGCTTAGGGCTATTTTAGAAAAGGAGAAGCTTTATTAAAACAAGGCAAATATGATGAGGCTATTGAATCTTTTAAAATGGCTATAAATAAAGATACACAAGGAAATCAACCAGACATATCTGCATTTATTGCACAAGCTTTGATAGAAAAAGACAATGAATCAATGGGTATCAAAATCATTCAACTAACATCTGGGAAAGACATTGCATTGGAGAAAAGTGTGCTGAACCCAATTCAAACAAAATTGTATGAATTAGCTGCTCATATGAAGAATATCATCTATTTGATTGTGGATACAAAATCAAAGCAATGTATAGTAGTCGACGCTGTAGGTACTTTTATTTGCCCAGATCTTCTTTGCTCACTATGTTATAGTGTTGGGATATCGATGGTATACTCAAATATACTCAGGATCGCGGATTAGAAATTGTAGCAACTATTATCACACACTACCACTTTGATCATATTGGTGGTTCCCCACCCCCACCTTACGACAATTTGCCAATCAAAATTTCGGGTCTTTCTACTCTCCTAAAGAAATTACCACATATAAAAGCCTATATCCATCCACTCGAGATACCCTACATTCAGCAAGCACACTCCAGTATTCAATTCAACCGACTTGTGCCCACAACAACAGAAATCACGTCTCATTTAAATATCGGAAACATAAACATCGAGTTTTTACATACCCCGGGGCATACACCAGGTTCTCAATCACTCCTGATTAATAAGTCAAGATTAATTGCAGGCGACACGTTGTTATGTGGAGGTCATTGTGGTAGAACAGATTTGCCAGGCGGTAATAGAAAAGCTATGGAGAACACACTTAGGCATACCTTGGGCGCACTAGATGACCGTATTATTGTTTATCCTGGCCATAATTATGGATCTACTTGGTCAACTATTGGCTTAGAAAGAGAGAATGGCTGCTTGGGTGAAGAATTAGTTGGTTTTGGCATGACCGAATAAATTTTTCTTATGCCCTTATAAAAAAGCCACCTTAAACTTTTTTTTTTTTCTTCACTGCTGGTTTCAAAAAAAAAAAAAAAACAGCAAAAAGACATTGACCCTTTCTCTTGAAAATTAACTAAGAAATATGTCTTCCGCACAGCCAGTAGACGCCACCGACGAAAATGTCGAGATTTGGAAGATGAAGAAGCTTATTAAAAATCTTCAAATGGCTAGAGGGTAAATTATCTATAACTTATGCACAATACTACAGTGAGAATACTTGAATCTTTTTTTTTATGACTTTGAATACTATATCGATCGCCCTAAACTGACACGAAATTTTGAAAATAGTAACGGTACATCCATGATTTCCCTTGTTATTCGTAAGTTATTCATATAGATTACAACAAGTAAATTAACCTGTCGTTCTATTTAGCTCCTAAGGATCAAATTTCTCGTATCGTTAAAATGTTGGCTGATGAATACGGTACTGCTTCGAACATCAAGTCTCGTGTCAATCGTTTGTCAGTTTTATCTGCCATTACATCTACACAACAACGTTTGAAGTTATACAACAGAGGTTAGCATTTCTCCCAATCGAGATAGATTATTATATTCATATATTATTTTGACAGTACCTGATAATGGTTTGGTTGTCTACTGTGGAACTATCGTCACCGACGAAGGTAAAGAAAAGAAGGTCAATATTGATTTCGAACCTCACAAGCCCATCAACACCTCGCTCTATTTGTGTGACAACAAGTTCCACGTCGAAGCATTATCCGAACTTTTGGACAACGATTCTAAGTTTGGTTTCATTGTTATGGATGGTAACGGTACCCTCTTTGGTACTGTTTGTGGTAACGTCCGTGATGTGATTCACAAGTTGAGTGTCGATTTACCCAAGAAGCACGGTCGTGGTGGTCAATCCGCCCTTCGTTTCTCTCGTCTTCGTGAAGAAAAGAGACACAATTATGTGCGTAAAATTGCTGAGCTTGCTGTTCAACTCTTCATTACCAACGATAAAGTCAACTGTGTCGGTCTTGTTTTAGCTGGTTCTGCTGATTTCAAGACTGAATTGTCCCAATCCGACATGTTTGATCCTCGTCTTCGTGCAAAGATTGTCAAGATTGTTGATGTTTCTTACGGTGGTGAAAACGGTTTTAATCAAGCGATTGAATTATCCGCTGAAGCTTTGTCTAATGTCAAATTCATTCAAGAAAAGCGCTTGATTGGTGATTATTTTAGTGAAATCTCTCAAGATACTGGTAAGTACTGTTTTGGTGTTGATGATACTTTGAAAGCTCTTGAAATGGGTGCTGTTGAAACTTTGATCGTTTGGGAAAATCTTGCATCAAACCGTTATGTCCTTCGTGATGCTTCAGGCACAGAAGTTATTTATTACCCCACTGCTGAAGAAGAAAAGACAAAATCTTTCTTGGTTGATAAGAGTGCTGATGCCACTACCAATTCTGAAATGGAAGTCATTGAATGTATGGCTTTATTAGAATGGTTCACTCTCAAGTATAAGGAATTTGGTGCTGCACTCGAAATTGTTACAGATCGTTCTCAAGAAGGTTCCCAATTTGTTAGAGGCTTTGGTGGTATTGGTGGTCTTCTTAGATACCGTGTTAACTTTGAGCAACTTAACTACGACTCTGACGAATTCATTTCTGATGACGATGAAGAATATATCTAGATTATCTCTATATTTTTTTTTTTTGCATTTCTTTTTTTTATTTTAATCAATTAACTTTACACCATTTATCAAAATAAAAAGAAATTTTGTTGTACACAGAGGATGTTGATTTTAGTAGAAATAGCGGAAGTTTTCCTAAGCAAAACAAACAGTGTTAGCAAGAAATCAAGTAGCTTTCTATAATAAAGATTTACCTCCTTGTTTTTTACGGCTTGATCGACTGGTCCATACAGTTTGTCTAATTTTTTATTTTGCATGTACAAGTAATAACTTGTAAGTCCAGAAGAGAGAGCGCCCAGCACTGCACAGGTTAAATTGAAAGCATTTCCAAAGTCTAAAAGAAAAATTAATACCACGCATAGTGCGCCAAGAAGTTTGTCCAACTTACAAAAATGAGGGCCATCCGATGTGGGATACAAATAAGAAGCCACAACACCTCCTGAATTGCCTACCATTACAACAACAGCTACTGCAATAATCCGAATTTCAAGTTTTGGAAAGTTTACAGCTGACCAGCCTACATTACCAGATACTATCAAAGGATGAAGGTTAGTATTTAACTGAACCCCTGTTTTTATTTTCATTTACCTTGAAAACCGAGACCCATAGGGATAATAAAAAGTGATGCATAACGTGCTACAGTTTTTTAGTCGATCGATGTTTTTTTTTACAAGTGCCTATATCTTACCCCAGCGGTCATTAAGCACAAGCAACAAGATATACCCGATCGATGCTATACTGAAACCAATGACTAAAACATATCCTCGTTTATTGTACTTGTCTGTGAGATAACCCCCTAATATAATCGCAACAACTTGCAGGATATTTGGAGGGGCTGAAAGCAATTGAGATGTCAAAACCGAAAAGCCAAAACCATCGATAATCACAGGGCAAAATACTGTATGACTAACGTGGTTTACTGCACTTACAAAGAAGGTGATTGAGAACAAAATCGTTTTTATATCAAATGTCGCTTTTATAACCCCTTTCGCAGTAATTGGTGCTTCTTCTTTTTGCGCATTAGTGTATTCGCGATACAATGCTTTTTGCGCATCTGTTAGCCAAGACACTGTGGATATATCGTCAAATAAATAAAAGTAGGAAATAACACTTAAGATAATGGTAGGTACGCCTTCTAAAATAAAGAGATATTGCCATCCATGGAGGCCACGCTGCCCTTCAAGGAACGCTGTACCGTACGCAATGGGGCCGGAAACAATACCAGAGAGCGAAGTCATACAAAGCAATATAGCTACACGTAGTGTGAACTGACTCGGTTTATACATTTTGGACATCATATAGAGAATGCCAGGTACATATCCACTTTCTGCAGCACTGTGAATAAATTAATATTAATATAAGGAGTATATAATGAATTTAATGGACATTTACCCAAGTAGCAATCTGTAAACCAAAAGACTCTCAAAATTTTTAGCAAATGCCATAACTAGTGTCATTATGCCCCAGATAAGCATAATAAATGATAGCCATTTCACGGCACTAGTCTTTTTTAGAATAATGTTGGAGGGTACTTCAAAAAGAATCTAATGAAAAAGCATGATATTAATAACAATAAGGGACTCTTTGTTTTACGCCTTACATAAGTGATGTAAAATGCCGAAATGGCTGTGCTGAGCTGTCTAGAAGACAACTATAAAAATGATATAAGTCATAACACTCGCTTCTTAATTCAAACCCTTACATGCAAATCATCTTGAATTCCACCCAAACTAACAGAAATGAAAACGTGTTAATATCATACATGTCATTATAACCAAAAAATAAACATACGTTGCATTGCCTATGTTAGCTCGATCGAGATAGTCCATAAAATAAAATATACAAAATAAAGGCATCATACGGAAATCTATAATTCTTGTAATTCGCCTTTCTTCTGCAGCCTTATCTTCAATGGTAGTAATAAGTTCGCTATCTTCATTTGCCTCGTTACTGATATTTTCTAAATGTTTGGGGTTCTCAATGTCATCTTTATAGTAGCTTGCAATAATGGTTGATCCTGTATGAACCAAATCTAAATCGTCTATGTTTTGTGTTGTCTCTAGCTTTTCAAGCATTTGAAAAAAATAAATAAATAATAAAGAAAAGAAGAACCAAAAAAAAAAAAAAAAAAATCAAAAGAGCTATGCATTAGAAGATCATTAATGCATTATAAACAACTCAAGTTTTAAAGTAGTACATCCAGGGACTGCAGTTTGCCGAACGAGCCGATAAATTATTAAAAATGTGAGCTGGGTAAATGTGAATCTTGCCTTATCAAAAGAGAAGCTTATATTGGAGTATATATTACTTGTCAACATAAACGAATACTTGTACATGACTACACATACAAATCACTTCATTTGAGTAGCGTTAGTATATAAAGTGAATAAACTACGCGGATTTCAACACAAATAGGATATAATGTCAACTCTAGTGATCTTATTATATTTTGGTTAAATTAGGAATAATTCGTATATACTCCTTGGGACAAAACTAAGAAAAAAAAAAGTACGCTTGCTTTGTTTGTTAAAAACCGACAGGTCATATTGCATGACATACATAACACGATTTCTTAGAAGGCTAGATAAACCATTTATAGCTGAAAAGAGTAAAGCCAACACATTAAGAATGTTCTGGTTGAGGGATACTCGGCTGTTATTATGTATATCAAAACAATTTCTTATATAGTTGAAGGAGATCTATTCATTAAAATGAAGGCTGTATAATTATTTATCCCCTCGTATATCATTTATCTCTTGGAAGCCAAGTTTACAGTTGCTGTTTGACGTTTCTATCTCCTTTGAAATGTTATTTAAAGAGTATATCTTTAATCTTTACGATAAAAGTCTAGAAGTTCGTATAACAGTATATAAGACCTCGAACACCACTTAGTGACCTTTGTATGTTATGCGACATTTAATTCAAATTATAGAATTATTCAACAAAGAGAATACAGTCTAAAAAAGATACTTTGAATGACTGGCTATGAGAAAGCTCAGACAAACCCGCAAAATAAAAAATACAGAATGGTAATGTGTTTGGCAAATTATTATAACGAAACCAATTTTTGACGGTGAAGATGACGAAAGGTCTTATGTAATTACAGATTAGTTAGTATCTTGTCTACTAGGACACTAACTTTTATAGTTTTGATCTCTACTAAGTGTATTTGAAGATGACTTTTTACAACGATAATAAAATGTTTGGGAGATAAATATGAATCTAAAAGTGACAGAAGAGAACATTGCGCTGCAGAGCCAATAAAAGCTTTCAAACACCATGTTGCGTGTTTTTTTTTTTTTTTTTTTTTTGTAATATAACAAAGTGGCCTGCCGCAAGATTAATCTTTCGAGTTAAATGTTTTTTGGTGCATAAATTGGCCCTTTATGTATACTATACTAGATCTTCCAAAATTGAATTATCCTCGAGGTTTGTTGAACTTTTATTTTTCAAATCTTCGTATATGGGTCCAAAGAAAATGTCTGCTTATTTTGTTCTTTTGATTTATTCGTGATCTTATCATCAATTCACAATAAGTATAAGTAAAAAATCAGCAAGCCAAAGTGCCTTTAACCCAGAGAGATCGCGTCATGAGTTGTCATTTCTCTCTAACAATTATAGATCCCAGAAAAAGGCTTTAACTATAATTATAACTTTTTCATATTATTGTAAAGTTATAGAAGTCACAAGAGATGTTAAGGGAAAGCGAAATGAGGCAAATTAGCCATTTGTCGTATTTATTATACCCTTAATATGGTGTGATTACCTTTTTGTTTACATGTAAAGAAGGAGTGTCTTGTAAGCTTTCTGATTTTTTTTTTTTCTATAGCTGAGTAACTAAATGACATTGAAATATAGCAAATGCTATTAGGTAGGACACAGCCTCCGCTTAAAAAAGTCAAAAAAAAGTGTGGTACCAAATCAGCATATATTATATACTTTTCTTATCAATAAAGTATTGTTTACTTTTTGTTTATTTTCACTCCCTATTGTAAACAAAGCAATTAATTATAAGCCCAAAAAAAAGTAATAGTCCCAAAAATGAAAGTCCCAAAAAATTTCTGCAGTCACTTAATCAAAAATAAAGTATATAAAGAGACTCTTTTTTGTCCTGAGTTTTTTTTTTTTTTTTTTTCTTTAGCCTAAGGGGGTCTCTGGTCTGTGGACGCACAGTCTTAGGGGCAGACTACTTCCTTCTTTTCAGGGCTTCCATTCTGCAAATTTCAAAGTAACTACTGCGTGGGATACAAAGGGATCGTGGGATACAAAGGGATCGTGGGATACAAAGGGATCGTGGCACTAAGGGGAAAACAGTAGCGAAATGGGTTTGTAGTCTAAGGTGCCTTAATTCCTCGGTCAATGTCGCGCAAGACGGGTAGAGCAGTTCTAGGCTTCGGTCAGAACATACTCATAGACTCATAGCAAAGCAACCGGGGTTTTTAAAAAATGAATAAAAATGAAAAATTACCTTTTGAAAAAAGTTCTTTTGCATATAATACGCGTTGAGTTTGAATATTTTCCTTGTGTCTTAATTGTCAGCATTAATCAATGCAACTTGAGCTTGGAGCTGTATTGCAGCTGATGTCTTTTTCCGTTTTCAGAGTGCCTTTTTGTATAGACTATAAACTGGTGTTACTGATCTAATGGCATTTGAAAACAGTTGAGCAGTTTTGAATTCCTACATGAGTTGTGATTTATCTCACGTTCCATTGTAACTAGAATTTTCAAGTTTTTTTCTTTCATCAAAATGAAGCTACAACATATTGTAAAAAAAAAAAAAAAAAAAAAAAAGGTTTCATAGCAGATAAAATCTTTCTGCTAGTGTCTAAACGCGTGCAGCATTTTCAATATGTTTTCCGTCACGTCTCGTGTTTATGTACATTGAAAGGTTCCCATCGTCATTAGATGGTAGTAACAAGTTTACGCAGGAAAACTAGAAAAGCTTTTACCAAGTATTTTTGTGAAAGGCCGCAAAAAAAAATTATTGTTTAATACTGAACAGTATCATATTATCTTTATACAACAGTAAAGAAGCAAATCTCAACACACTTGCTGTGTTTGCTAGCTTCTTATTACCCAGTATGTAGTAAATATTGAACAATGGGGCTGTCCTACGCTCTACAGCTTTTATTATATGTATGTACAAGATGCCATCAAAAGAGTTTCACGGAAAAAGAAACCCCACCTGCATCCTTACATGCACTAGCAGCTACAATACTAGCAGCATACAAGTATCATCATACCTAGGGTAAAAAGAATATTGTAGTATGTAACTGTGATATACTAAGTGGATCTTTTAAACTGCAAGCATGGCGGTTCGTTGAATTATTATCTTTCAAGTTTTTGTATACAGGTCCAAAGAAAGGGTCTTCTTTTATTCCTTTGATCTCATTTATGATAACCATACTATTATAAAAGCGTATTAATAGGAGCGATACTTAAAAAGAAGTCGGGATCTAAGTTACTTAAAGGCGTTTTAACAGCTAAACTAAGGGCAGAATGTTTGAATAGGAGATTAAGTGTTTAATGTAAATGGGGACTGCTAGACTAACTATGTAAGTGGAGACTAAAACATACATGCCCCAAAAAATAAATACACCAAGACACCAAGCCATCAATATACCAACAACCACCACAACAATATAAGCTTTTTCAACTATTTCTTCATCATCCCCTTCCAGTTACATTATGTTATATATAACAGTTTTACTTTATAGATTAGTTTAAGAAGAATATAGCTGTTTATTCATTATAATAACTATCCCCTCATAAATAAAGCATAGACGTGCTCCATTAATATTTTTGAAGTATTGTTATTAGTAAGGCAACAAAAGCTGTTCAGAAGTCTCAAAATAACTTTTTTTAATTTAATAAATGTTAAACTACAAGAAAAATATGTATAAAGATAATAAAGGTAGTGGATGATAATAATGAAAATATAAAGTAAAGGACAAATATCATTCGAGGGAGGGTATCAACGAAAGACATTTGTTAATAATTTACAAGCAAAATAGAAAAGGGTAATTTCAGCTATAGATAACTTATACTTGAGTTTTTTCATTATCCAAGACAGTAGGCCCTTCTGAATCGAGCTCGGTAAGTTGTGGGGTGCCCATCTTCTTTTGTCTACGGGTTTCTAAAATAGGAGCATCTTGGTATCCAGGAATCCAGCCAAATAAGAAGCGACCAATTACGGGTTTTCTAATACGGACGAACCAGATAGGGATAGCCAAAAGGCCAATAATAATACAAATGATGTACTGGTATACACCAGCAGAACCGGCATCGATCAAGGGTGCGATAACGAGATATATATCGATAATAACAAAGAAAATAGCAACAGGAAGCCAGACTTTGAAAGGTCTATCTAAATCCTTGGTCTTCTTCTTAAAACGCATTAAAATCAAACCAAAAACAGCAAAACCGTAGAAAAGCCAGCCAGTAAAACTATACATTTTAGCAAGGTAGGTAAAGTCACCAGGAATACACCAAATGGTAGCAATAACACCAACCAAACAAAGAGCCCAAATAGGTGTTTGGCGCTTTTCGTTTAATTTTCCGAAAACTGGAGGCATGAATACACCATCTTCCTTGGCCGCAGCCATGACAAGACGAGAGGCAGCCCAAACATTACCATTAACTGCACCAAAAGTAGACAATACAACCATGAGAGCGAAAAAGTAAGCACCACCTTTGCCCATAGCAACCATACCGAGTTGCATAGCTACAGTTGAAGAAGTAGCAACAACAGAGACAGGAAGAGTAGCAAAATAGGCAATGTTGGCCAAAACATACACAACGGTAACAAGAACGCAGGAAATAATAATGGCAAGAGGCAAATTACGCTTAGGATTTTTGACTTCACCAATACCGTAGTTCAAATTATTCCAGCCGTTATAGGAAAAGAGAGCCATGTACATTGCAGTACCGTAGTCAAGAGCATTTGTCGAACTACCCGCAAACGCGTTTTGGAAATTCTCTGTATAACCCTTGCCTAACCAAACCCAGCCTATAATAATAATCATAGCAAGCGCTAACAATTTGGCACCAGTGAAAACATTAGCCACCATAGCACCTGCTTTTCTGCCAAATGCATTAAATAAGACGACTACCCAAATACAGCCAATAGATACAAGTTTGACAGCGTAATCAGGCTTAACGATACTTTCGCCGCTAGGGTCATTTTCAGGATCAAAATAGGCCATCTCCAAAATATATTGAGCAAAAACAGTGGCAATAGAGGCTGTACCGATAGGATTCGTTAGTAATAGGTTGGACCAAGTGAAGACTAAACCGAGACAAAGACCGTAAGCAGATTTCAAATACTGGTATTCGCCACCTGATCTTGTAATCATAGTACCTAATTCAGCATAACATAACGCACCTATCATACTAAGAACACCACCAAGAGCCCAAATACATAAGGAAGCACCGACGGCCTGTACTTTTAATGTAACTGGACCGGGTGAAGCGAAAATACCACTACCAATAATGAGACCAACAATCTAAACAGATCAAATAAGTATTTTAAATAGTCTCAGTTTTGAAAGAGTTATACCATGTTACAACTACTCAGGAGACCCATGTGAGGAACAACAGCTGTGTCCTCCTCGACGATGCTGGTAGATCTAGATGCTGAGGTAAAGGCTGATTCAATAGATGTGATAGAGTTTCTTTTCTCTATTCCTCCCATTGAAAAGGATGAGCTGGATGCGTCCGCATTTATGTTTGTATTATTATTGTCTACTCTCATTCAAATTCTGACAGTTAAACAAAGTTTCAATAAAGAAAAGCAAAAAAAAAAAAAAAAAAAAAAATTTTTTTTTTATACGAAGCTAAAGAAACCAGAAAACTGAGACATCCATCCCCCTTCTGTTACCTTTTTAATTCAAGAAAAAAAAATTTTTTTTTCTATGATTTGATTTAGCGATAATTTAAAACTGCTTATGGCCTGAGCCCCATTGTTAGTCTATTGTTCGTTTCAATACAGTTTGAAAACAGGTTCGTTTTTTGGTGGTTACTTTAGATGTTCGCAGTATTTTGACAGGACGAATAAATCATGAAAAATATGTTACTCAAGCTTCATTTTAAATCAAAACTTGGCAAATGTTTCGATTGAGCGAAATCGCAAGATTAGGTTTGCGGTCTGTGTTACAATTGATTATCACTGCTAAAGAAAATTCCAACATGCTCAGCATTACGTTAACTAATTTTTTTTTCTTCTTCTTCTTCTCTTCTTCTGTTATTAATTGGTGATTGTACATATATCGAATATAACCTATAGTAGCTATTAATACGTCCATGAACGTGATAATAAAAAATCAGCTTGATACCATGTTTATTGGCACTATACGATCATTTTTGATTTTATATATAAGTCTTTGTTTATTAGAGAAAATTAAAAACGAGTCTACTATTATCAAAGTTCAATCTGCTTTGTGCAGTGTGCATGACCTCAGATGGCATTTTCGGGTGAACTACGAATGGCACCACCCTTCTAGGAGATTTTTCCTTTTTTTTTTTTTTTTTGAGCTGGCAGTATATTGAAATGTTTGATGGTACGGTAGATATTTTACAAGCAATTTGTGAATTGTTGCTTTGTAAAATCAGACCTCAGACTCACAGAGAGGTGTATTGACAAATGCACTAACGTAGACGAGAGTTGAGACCATCAACACGGGAACAAGAACGAGTTTATTAGAGTTAGTTTTGTGCCCAGTCGTACTGAGTAATACATTATCATACAAACAGTATTAAGCGGTTTTTATATAAAGTGGGTTCGTAGTAATAAAGATAAATTCAGAGATATCTACATGAAGACTTTGACACGCGGTTTCTTATGGTTTAGAAAAAAGACACTGTACCATTAGTAGGTATATTGAAGGAGACCAGGGTTCATATAAAGCTCAACTAGTTGATTGAAAAAGTGTTATATTCAAGTACTGGCGTGGAGCGATACAAAATGCTACATAGTGACACGGTGCTTTGTTATTTTTGAAATAAACCAAAGCCAGCTATTAAACTAAAAATTTCTTTCATTTCTCCCAAAAGTGATCATTATTTAAAATCAATGTACAATCAAGAAGGAGAGACACCACAGACACCTTTTGGAAGCAGTCTATATCACCAAGATACTATACCAAAAACGAGTAGCAGAAGATCAACATTACTTGTACGTCCTCAAAATCAAGCAGAACCACCTATAGAAAATCCAAACAATTCGGAAGAAGTCAATAAACAATTAAGGAATGAATACAATGCAATTCAAACACTGAATAAAACGCTAACTTCAGTTTTGAAAGAATTCGAACAAGCAAGCAGCGAAATTCAATACTTTTCTCAAACACTCAATCGCACAGATCAGTTGCTTGGCCTATGGTTGTCTGTTCTAGAAAGAACAGAAGATACAAAATCTGTTCTTGAAGACGAGAATTGGCTCAAGTCGGTAAGTTTATTCTTTAATATGGTATATAAAAAGGAGAAGCGCGAAGTTTAAACTGCTATCACATAGGAAAAGCTAAATAAACAACACAATACCAAAGCAGGTAAAGATATATAAAACCTACTACCACTACAGTACTTACTCTTTTTTTTTTTTTTTTTTTTTTTCTGCTAAAAGATGATAACAATAGTAGAAAGAGACGTTTATTAAAGGAATAATAATTTTTATTTTAAAACATTTACAAGTGCCATAAGTGCGATTAAGTTATTGTAATGTCGTTGGACCCAAACAGTACTTTCTCAATATGGTAGCGAGGTCCTTTTGCATCAAAGGTTTTGTTACATAATCATTCATTCCTGCTTTGATACAGTTTAATTGTGCAGAATACTGAATATCAGCTATTTATTAGAGTAAAAAAAAAAAAAAAAAAAAAAAAAAACGTTAATAAATTCACAATACTATAACAAAAGAAAAATTTTACCTGTTAATGCAATAATCGGTAAAGCAGGGCTGAAACAATGCAGTTTCTCGTATTCACGGATCTTACGTGTTGCCTCGAGACCATCACATTTGGGCATATGATGATCGATCCATGCCAACACGAAATAGCCGGGTCCTCGCGCTTTCCAAGTTTCAAAACATTCAAAACCATTATTGCATTTCTCTACAATAAAGCCTAGTCGTTCCAATTGCTTCATAATCAGTTTTTGTGCCAATGGGTTGTCTTCTGCAACCAGAATCTTTTGTCCTTTAAAGAGAGCAAGCTCCTCTGGTGAAAATGTTCCATTCGTCTTTCTAGGATAAGTTGCAATGTTTGTCTGCATCATCTCCTCATTCATACCGGTGTCACTTAGATTTTGAGGTTTGTCGCCAACAGCCACATCCGACACACTTCTCTGATCAAGAACAGTTACCAGTGCATTCAGTAGTTTGACTTTCCGTATAGGCTTTGATAGACGAGTGACAAGAGGAT
The DNA here is from genome assembly GCA_000697295.1 of Mucor indicus B7402. Taxonomy (NCBI): domain Eukaryota; kingdom Fungi; phylum Mucoromycota; class Mucoromycetes; order Mucorales; family Mucoraceae; genus Mucor; species Mucor indicus. The sequence continues at coordinate 29,603 of JNEK01003101.1, forward strand.
GAAATATGTAGTGATAAAACAAATGGTCATTCCCCTGAGTTCCGTTACTCATGAGGCTGTGTCGCTTTATATTGTTGACGGTAGGTGCAATAAGTAACAAAACGCGCATATTCTTGAGGACGGGTGTTTCTTCGATACCTTTAATAACTTTCTGTATGGCATCATGTTCTGGTGAGTCTAAAATGATAAAGTCAAAAGCATTGCCAGCATTTGCGCTAGCTACTGCGAAATCAATACCATCACCTGGATGAGTTCTATGTTCTAAATATTTAGCCCAGGGAATAAAAGACTGGATCATCAATTTAATTCTTTCTGGACTGATGACAAGGACGCGCGGCTGTCCTATCTGCGACTTGAGTTCATTGATTGTATTGCAAATCGAGCCACAACTCGATTCAGATTCATTGACAAAGTTGCTATCTTTAACTACTATTGTGAAAGTAAATACTGAACCTTCATTCACTACTGACTTGACTTGAATATTGCCATTCATGAGTTTTACAAGTTGCAAGCAAATAGACAGACCAAGACCAGTACCTCCAAAATTTCTAAAGGACAAAAACAATTACTTTTCTGCTTTATAATAAAAATAAAAATAATGTGCCTTGTTGTAGATCCGTCCACTTGACTGAACGGTAAGAATAACCCTTTGATTTCATCTTCAGACATACCAATTCCTGTATCTTGCACTGATATCTTTAGTTTCAAGGAACCGGGTTCTTCTAACTTTGCTTCTTTATCGACGCTGCATCTAACTACAACTTCACCATGATGCGTAAACTTAATAGCATTACCTATAAGGTTCATCAAAATTTGACCGATTCTGTTTCCATCACCAAAAGCCATGGCTGGTACGTCTTCATCGATAAAATAGCTCAATTCAACATTTTTGTTTGTAGCAAGCGTAATCAGCAACTCCAGACGGTCAGCAATCAGGTCTTCAATATAAAATAGACCATGTATCAGCTTTACTTTGTGTGCCTCGAGCTTAGAAAAGTCGAGCAAATCATCAATGATATGAAGCAGCATCTCACAACTTTGCTTGGCAATTGTCACAAACTCCCTTTGTTCAACATCCAACCTTGTCTCACTCAATAGAGAGATCATACCGTAGAATCCAGAGAATGGAGTACGCAGTTCGTGGGACATGTTGGCGAGAAAGTTGGACTTCATTTTAGTTGCGCGAAGTGCTTGTTCTCGGCTAGCCCTAGCTTCTTCAAGAGCCTTCAATTGGCTTTCAATCATAAGAGCATTTGCTTTCGTTGCTTTCTGAACAGATTTAAACAACAAGGCATTCGTAATAGAGATACCAATTTGATCACACAAGAGCGAAAGTACATTAGCGTGTTTACGAGTGAAAGCGTTCAACTTGGCTTGAAGGTAAAGGACACCAACTAGTGTACTCTTGTGCATAATTGGCATACAAATAACAGCTCCCTTCTTGATGCCGTTGTCTCCAGTAACAAATCGAGGATCATTTTGGACATTTGAAATAAAAAGTGTAGAGTGGGTATGGATAACATAGTGAACAATAGATGTAGCTATTTTATCGTCTTCATCACGAAGCGCTAGTGGAGGCTCAAAAGTTTGACATGTATCTGTCGATCTCTCAGAGTAAGAAGCAATGCCAAATATGCCTTCTTTGATGATAATTGCTCCAGATTCTGCACCTGAGTTGGCCATGATAATTCCCATCATCTTTTTCAGTAATTCGTCAAAAGAGTTCATTTCGTTGGAAATAACTAAATAGTGTGTTATAAAGGGTATTGCAGTTTGGAGAATATGAATTTACCTTGAGTACTTTTAATAATAGACGCTAAATCAATCATATCTAAGGAGAATAAAGCTTCCTCTTTGATCAGCTCAACCTCATCCGACATGTTGTTCACTTCAGTGTTGCTTTCTGTATTGGGCTGCTGTCTTTCTTCACTATTATATAGCTCTTTCATGGAAGAATCAGGAGTCACATCGTCACTGCTGTTATTATCCCAAACGCCCAGACTTTTATCAAGAACAGTTGTAGTTAGACCTACAATAACATCGTCCGTTTGAACGGCGACACTTTCGCTTTCTACTACGATCTGACTATTCAAGATTGCAGCATACTTCTCTTTGAGATATTCAACTTTTCCATAAGCACCCCAGCGACCATAGAATTCAATGGACCTTACAAGCGTCGGAACAGCCAACATAGTTAAACCACACCTCATATAATGCTCAGATGCAAGTTCGTAAGTTAGCCCCAAGAACGAATACCAGTTACCTTTCAATGCAAGCTCCATCACTTCATTATATAAGCGAAGTGACAGCTCCATATTTGTAGGATCTAGTGTTGAAATTTGAGTTTGCTTTTTTTTAAAAAAAAAAAAGTTAGAAAAAAGCGTGAGTTCAGTAAAGCTAGGAATATCTTACAACAATCTTGTGGTACATTCTGTAATTCACTTCAGAGTGAGATGCAAGCTCATTTAGCAACCTTTCATTTAGCCGAAGCTGGTTCTCATACTTTTCTTTAAGTTCTGGATCGATATCGGGATCTCGTAAGCTTTCCACCATAGCTATGCAGTGGTAATAAATAGAGATACCAACATGTCGATGACTAAATAAACAGTAAGCAAACTAAATAAAATTTGTTCTTAAAGACTTACACATATATGTTGACAGCAGTATCGTAAAGAATTTTAAATCCTAGTTCAGATGCTGCTTTTGTGAAACCAAAATGAATTAACAGAATCATTTTAAAACTGTAATGCCTAGTAGTGTGTACCAGTTCAATACCAGTGTAAAAAAAAAAAAAAAAAAATGAATGCCATTTATATTTACCAACTTAATGGATTGCCAGTATTCACGCTTTGACTTTTTAAATCTTCCACAAATGAGGGCTCGTCAAAGTTGCTATCTGGATCATTCATGATCTTTTCAGGATCTCTCGTAGCCCCTGCTTTACCTTGGAATACCAGTACCGATCTCCATAGAGAGATGTTCAATATCAAAATGTCTTTTGAGCTACCTTTTCTACATTCTTCCATAGAGTGATTCAAATGCCAATGGATTTCGGATAAGTTACAGCTTGTCCAGTAAAGTGTCGAAGCTACATGGAATAACGCTACGGATGCGTACAGCTATACAAGACAATAAGTAAACCTCACTCTATCCTGTGTATTATATACCTGATCACCACCAGCAATGGCATATTTGAACGCTCTTTGATATTGGTAAATGTATTCTCTTACATGAACACCTGTCCATTGTGCCAACATGGCATGATAAACAATGATGGATCTTGCTATTTCCGAGTTCCCTGCATATTTTTCACTTAATGCCAAACCAAATCTACCAAGCTGGTACGCAAAAGTAAAATCAGATACACGCGTTGCAGTACATCCTGCCCAAATAAACCCGCCACCACTGGCACTTGTGTAGCCATGTTTCAACGAATATTCGCACAGTTTCAGTGCGAAAAAGTCAACAAGGATTGGGTTAACCCAATAAGCACCATTACACGCTTCACAAAGCAGCAACATGATGGCCTTATGTTCTACTTCTTGACAAGGACCAGCTTTCAACAAAATATCGAATCCTGGCATAGTAATTTTAGGCTTCATCGCGTTGAAAATATCAATGACTTCATCTTCTGAGATGTTGGTATCCACGACAATCCCCAACTCTTCCAAGCCTTCCAAGATATTCTGAATGCCTTTTCTGTATTGAGAGTGCTGAAAGTCAATACGTGCCTGTGTTCTCCATGCCATTGCTCTTTCATAAGGATGGTTCTGGGTATACTTCATGATCTGCGTCATCAAGTCATCTCTTTCTTTATTGATCTCCAAGCCCGATGATTTCGTGACAAATCGATTTTCTCGGTCCATGATGGATTTCTTCCAAGATAGAAAATCAGCGTCTTCAAAGTCCTTTGTACGACTGCTGATATTACTCTGAATATCCTTGTTACTAATCAATTTAAATTCCAATACTTTCATGTAGATATTGAAAGTTTCTCTAAACGAATTATCGCCATTGTCTTCCCATCGTTTTTCAACATCGTCATCTAAGAGAGATAAAGCACATTTGTAATAGGTATCTGAAATCTGCAAGGCGCCAGAAGAACTCGCTTCATCGCCCGCTCGTATTAGAATGTCCCTGTAACACTTTCGTTTCTCGATAAACCGAATCAACCCAATGCTTTTGACGAAATGGTCGGCTATCAGAAACACGTTATCATCTTCTTCTAGGCCCTCTTCCATCATCAACATTTGTCCTATCTTCAAATGCATGCGCTCTCGAATAAAAGGGTCCACAATAAGCATGGATGCAGCTTGGTAATAACGGTCATGAATGAAATGGAACTCGTTACCGGCTTTGTACTGAATGATACCCTCATTTAAAGATGTCTGGAGCCCCAACATGGCTTGATTTGATCTCTTTTCTTCTTCTTCTAAGCTTAGTGTTGGTAACGAAGGATACGTACTACTACTAGTTGTCTCTTCGTTGCTTTCTTCATAGGGTGGTACTGTATTCTGGGGAGGAGGCTTACTCGTGTTACTCGTAGTACTGCTATCTTCATCTGACACCTCACCTCCTGTCGTTGTGGTCATCATTAACCACTTGATTCTTCTAAAGTTAAACACATGACCAAAGAGACTAGCCCACATTAAAAAATACTGCGAATTCAAATCCAAAGAGCGTAGATGAGACACTAGGTTGCGTACATCGAAAATGTGCTCATGATGCTTACTACTGTCAGCACCAAGCATCACCAACTCTGTACCCAGCTTTTTGTTCGCTGCCTGTTGCTGCTTGTTTCCTGCAGTTGTTTCAAACATCTTTTTAATATTGTCCAATCGAAACCGCCAATGTTTGCTGTTCCAGTCAAACCAAATATCATCATTGCGTTTCATTGTCTTTAGGAATTGTTTGGTGTAAAAAGGATTGCCTCTGGTCCAGCGATAAATAATGTCCACTAAAGGCTGTATGGTTTCGATATGTAATAAGTGCTCGGAGTCTTGTGAAGGTGAATAGGAATGACTATTACTGTTGTAAAGTGTGTTGAGAACAAGATCTTTTACAACTTCGGAACCAAGCGATCGAAGCTGGATATTGACTACAGGATCCACGCAGTTATCAAGCATCTTTACTATACTTTGGGGTGTCTCGTCGCCATCACGAAATGTTAATATGACTAGCATGGTTGTTTTAGAATAGATAAGTGCGCTAATCAAGTGAATGGATGCCTCGTCTATAAAAAAAAAAGAAATAAGCTGTCAAAAAAGAAGCAGTTCACTTTTATATATATTCACTAACCTGCTTCTTGGAGATCATCTAGACACTATTTACATAAAAAAAAAAAAAAAAAAAAAAAAAAAAAAAGAATATAGTGAATACGATATATGATGTTTGTTACATACTTTTTTTTTTTTTTTTGTTATACCAGAGTTACTAGTTTTTTTCTTGCAATTGTTCTAATGATATTCAAGTATACCTTTAACAAAAAAACAATAAATATGAATCATCTAATTGGAGTCCTTGATAAACTCACAGAATGAAATCTTGTCTCTGTATTCAATATGTTTGGAAGTGCGTCTTCAGCTGGGAGACTGAGCTTTTCACGATAGTCATACAAGATTGGCTTTAGTTCAGGGACCATACTCACCATAAGTCGAACATTACTAAACTGTGGCCCTAAATTATGTTTCAAATCGCTATAAAATTCTCGAATGACTTGTTCAGACTCTGTTAAAAGTTGCCTAAGAATAAGCGAAAGACATCGCAATAGTCCGTTGTATGGCCTTTTTTGATTTTTATCAAATTTGGCAGTTGCTGTGTAGCCGCAATGCCTCGCTTGAACACTGAGCGCGGATACCAGTGTTGATTTACCTATTCCCCCTGGTCCCTTAAGTACAATCACTTCACAATGAGTACTATCAAGTGAGGTTGATGTGTTTACTCGAAGCAAATTATCGGCCTCTTTGAGTATGCTTTCTTTTGATGAATTGTCTATTGGTTCATCTGTCGTTGTTGATCCTTTTTCTTGTGCCTTTTTCAATTCTGAACGATGTGTGTTGTATGTTTCTTCGATAATGGAGCTAATAAGATCCAATTCTTTTTTGCGGCCGTATATACTATCAGAGACTCGAAAGACAGGGTTTACATCTCGCATACCAAGTTGAAAATAGTTAAGTTCCTGTATTTACATATTAATACTGTTTTTTAAGTATAGCGTTCTATTTTGTACTTTGTCTGGTTCATCGCTGGCTAGTCTTTTCTGGCATTCGTATAAATCTTCTCGAAGTCCATAAGCACTGTCGTATCTTTCATCTACAGTCTGTTACAATATTTAGATTACTTGTTTTTCACTATTTGCACTATACCTTTCTTGTTAGTTTATCGATGATCAGACTAATAACAGGAGGAACGTCACGTCTAATTGTGTGTACTAGTGGGACATTTTTTGAAAGAATTGCATGAATAACGTCCATAGCAGATCCAGTAAAAGGGTTTTGATAGGTTAAAATAACGAAAAACATGATTCCTAATGAATATAAATCTGCTCGATGATCTAGAGCATTTGATGTACGACCTGTTTGTTCAGGGCTGACATAGACAAGTGAGCTCTGAAATTCTTTGGGCGAATAAAATCGACTGGAATTGTATGTCACTTGATTGCTTTTTTTTGTTTCCAAGGGAAAATAATTCGTTGCCACTGACATGAGTGGTGGAGGTGGAGGTGGAGGTGGAGTGGGAATAAGAGGGTTGTTGTTGTTGTTATTGTTCATATTATCGTTTGACATGAAAGATCGCCATCTTGAACTAGTGAGTAGTAATTCTTCATATGAATTTAAACCGTCACCAAAATTCCAAACTTTTGTACGAATTATGTCTTGATCTGGATCATGAGAACAAATGAAAGCTGAAGGACGTAATTCACCATGAACGATACCATTTTCATGTAAAAATTGAAGAGCTGAACTGCAACTAATAGAGAGTTTCAAGAATTGGTCTAAAGTGACATTTTTGCAGTTTGGTGAGAAAGAGGATGTTTGTGGCCATATATCTGTATTATTTGATAATTCGCTCAAGTGATATAAAGAATAGTATGTCGCTTTTTGTTGATCTTCGAAATAAATACAATCATTTGGCTGAAAATCGGTATAAAGTAAAGCTGCAAGTCCATCTTGTACAAGTGAAATATATTCTACTGCTTTTGGTATATATTCAGGGCCATCTGGTAAATTATAGATTTTTTTCGAAACGTAATATTCTCTCTCTAATCGAACATAGTGTGGTGAAAGCTTTGCCAATATCACTTTATTATCGTTATTTCTAACAAAGTCTTTTAGATCTTTTAAAGATTCCTCTTCTTTTTTTTTGAGATTACCTTTTTCCAATACAAACAGCTATTAAACCACCAGCACCTACAAGTTCAATAGCTCTTCCAAATGTGTAATTCGGTATCTTCACTTCAAAAGTGTTGTAGTTGATATTAAAGTTACCAGGAGGAGGCGCTCGAGGTAATGGTCGTTCTAACGTTGATTTTGAAATTTTCTCAGCTCCTTTTGATTTCATGGCCTTTGGTTTAAAAAAAGAAGAAAACTTAATCGAGAATTTATTATGGAGAGGGGGGAGAAAAAAAAAAAAATAAAAAAAAAGAGTGCCTAGACCTATTTCGGTCTATTGTACCATATAATCACTTTTTATATTCAGTGTGTATTTGTAAGATTCTCGTAATTAAATATTTGGTTAATTCTATTTGTAGATATTTTGATTTTGACAAATACCTTTTATTTACTTTTCAATGTATAAATATCGTATATATTTCTTTGGGAGTGGTAATACAAAATATCGATATCGCCAGATTGTGCGTATATTTGATGGTAATGGTTCATGCAAGCCACACATTTGGCAAATCAGATTTAAGCAAAGCTCTTGAAGATATTCCAAGCTTCTAATATCAATTAATCACTTTTAGGTTTCCTCTATATATCATAAAGGGATTATTGTTTATAATCGAGATTTCATAAAGAATTACGTATTGTTAGATATTACAGTGATATTTTTGTAGTTCCGAAAGAAATCGATCGTAGCACACCGTTAATAAGAGGCAAAGCCGTGTTGTTTATTACTGTAGATAATATTTACACCTCCACCAGATGAATAAAGAACATACAAGTCATAATAGAGTAAGCGACAATCAAATTTAACTAGAGGAGTAGTTAATCAATAGCTAGGTATATATATATTGTATTCACTTTGCTGTTTGTTGTTTTGAAAATCATGTGTATATATATACGTATGAGGGAGATCATAAAAGTAATGTTAAAAATGTCCATATCGGATCTATTCAGTTTTACTTGAAAAAGACGATTAAATCAAGTCAGATTTAACTGAGAACAGTTAACAAAGTTAAAGGTTTTATTTTTGATTATATATGTACAAAAGTTTTATTTAAGCTTCTTTAGAATTTTTTTGCTTGATCTTCTAAAAGGATTTCTTTATCCAAAGTACCAAACTCATTCAAGTTTTCATCGTGAAGCTTTGTGAATCGACCACCTTGGCGATTTTTCATTTTACGAATAATAGTATAAACCGCAGTAGCAATACAAGCTAGACCAACAACACCGCCTGCAATACTACCACCAATAATGAGGCCCAAGGAAACACCCCCGCTAGAACTGGGCAAAGCAGGTGTATCAGAGGTTACATTCTTGTATGAAATACTAGCAGCTTTAGACCAAAGATTCAATGTACATTGATAAGTATCCTTATTAGCAGCAACTACAGTTTGGTTTTTAGCAAAAGCTCTCATAAATTGTCGGTTTCGATTGCTAAAGAAATCTGGGTATTGGGCTTGAATTAAATCAGCAAGAACAAGATCAGGTCTAGCAAAACCACGGGTCCAAAAATCTGTTCAGGTAAAATTAGATAAAACAATACATATATCCAACCCCCTTTTTTTTTTTTTTTACCTAAAGCACCATTGTTTGAAACTAAATCCATTCTATATAATTGATTTAATCTAGCAAAAGGAGGGGCATCGAAATCATTAATGTATTTTCTTGTAGTTTGGTAAGTATTGTATGCTGTATCAGCAGCAGATTGAATCTTGCTGTTTGAATAGCCTAACCATGTTTGCCAACTGGCATAAGTGCCATTAAATGCCCAAGCTGGGGTAAAATCAATAACAACTGAAGCATTTTGTAATTGACCTTTCATCACTGAAGGATCGGCAGGTGTCAAATCAGAGCTCTTGAAGGTTTGGAGCACACCACCCGCGTCAGAGGTTAGGTTGACAAAATACTGATCTTGGAATAGATTAAACTTTGTGGAAGAAGGATCGAAATTCATAAATGTCACGTTGCGTTTGTATGCAATTGCTCCTTCCTTATTAATACTATCACGATAAGTAGCATAGTCAGTTGAAATATCGTTATAAATAGTGTCTGCTTGGACTTCTTGGTTGGTGAAAAGTGCAATGTATTTAACCCATTGAGCATTCTAATAAAGTGACATAAATATACATCATTGTTGTTGCTATTGTTTTTTTTTTTTTTTACCAACTTACATCGAGAGGAGAAGTAGAGTAATCTAAACCAAAACCAACACCTTTAGGGTCATTACTGGCAGAGTTAGGATAAATAGCAAGATCATAACTGGCACGATTCAAATTAGGATCACTGACATTGAAATAAGTTGGGTTTCTTGTGCTACAAGGTGAGGTGACATTGGTTGTATTTCCTACATAGACTACGTTATCGCTTTGTCCAAGAAGCTGTAATATTATTACACAAGTTAGTAACACCAACACAAAAAAAAAAAATTTTTTTTTAATTGTCATATCACTTACATCTAGGTATCCGAGAGCACGGGTATCAATTGCAGCAAAAGACTTTACAGGAACTTGAATAAATGTTTTTGATTGAAATGTGTCTCCCAATGATGGGGCAGACTTAGTACAATAAAGTACATAGTATTCATCCAAAGCGATATTATGTACCAACTTATATGTATTGTAGTAAGACACATTGAATTTCGCAGTAGAATCTATACTTGATGTATAAATGAATCTGCCCCCTTCCTCAATAACAATTTATACCTACCGAGATTATTAAAGTTTAACTTGTTTGGAAAATAATCGTGAGTCGAAAAAGCATCAGCAGATAAACAATCACCAAGGTCAGTAGTTGAGGCAATAGCACTGGATGAAGTACTTGTGGTTGTCATAGATACCGTTGTACTTGTTGCAGCAGCAGGTGTTGTTGTCAAGGCAACAGTTGTTTCTTGATTCGTTACGGATGATGTATCTTGGCCTGATACAACATTAAGTATTGTATATAAAATGAGTAAGTGATATCCAAGGTCTAGTTTCATCGATGTATATATTCGTATGAAAAGAAGAGAAAAATCTGTTTAAAAAGGAATTGCAACCGTATTTATACATTGTTGCAAAAAGGGGAGATGGATAACAAAATCTATTTTTAAACTTTTTTTTTGATGTATTGATTTTTTTGTATTGCCACAAACGCTTTGAAAGATGGCTGATGCTATTCAATTTCATGGCTTAGATGTGAACTCAATTACTAAAAAGTCTCGAGAAGAAGTAGGATTTAATAGACAATGGTCTAATTGCTTCTTTATCCCTTATAGTTTATAGTATACCCAAGAGACCGCCTTCCGATATTAATTGCTCTGAACTCAGGAGCAATCTCCGCAACTGCTTTTTCTGGTGAAAATGCATTTGTACCACACTTCAAATGTCCTTTATTTGTAAGAACAAATGCAAGTATTTTATAGAATTAAAATTGTTTCATGTTAGCGACTTGAAAGGTAAAGCTATAAGAGAAGTAGGCGCAAATTTAATGGTTACAAAAAGGTCGGGAATCTTTGTAGAAGTTACAACAAATATTACGCGCAGGAAAGGTTACACTTACCCGTTTGTTCTACGATCTTTTTGGTTTTTTTTTTTTTTTTTTTTTTGTTGCTGAAATTGCTTCTGTTGTGTTCGAATGAATAAAGCTGTCATGCAGCGTTGAAAAATACAACCTATTCATGTATCAATGCCTGGAAGAAGTTCCTAACCTACATTTCTCCTCTTTGCGAAGCCCAATCAACCATAATTGGTATGTTTAGTTGATTTAATTGTAACCTCACTATTACTATTCACCGCTCCAAGCTATATAGAAAATGTGGGCTCATTATTTTTTTAAGCTTGCTGTGCCCAACACAAGACAATAACTCCAGATAATTGTATTGAAGACAATACATAATACTTAACAGGGGCGTTCAAGTATACAGAGTGATACACACATGGCATGAGAGCCTTTGAATAAAAGCCGTAAGTATATCATCTGCAAAATCAATCATGAGCACGTAAACTTGACAGCACGCTCCTACTTGTCATCAGTTTCCTTGGACTTCACATAATCAAAGCGATACTGATTGCATTATTTATCAAGATGTATGGGGTCAAGTGGAGAACTGGGTAAATACCATTTTGATAGATGAAAATCAAGTACATTGTTGCTTATTTGTTTGTATAACTGATGTGAGGAGGATCCGCAGCCAACTGGCAATAGTATAAATGACACGCTTCTATTTAAAAGTGAGTTTTTGCCTGGAAGAAATCTAACTATGAGATAAATAGAATCAAACAAATGAAGTTTTATTCATATCTGATTTAAAATACAATATATAACGTTGAGTATGTAGATGATGGAGATATAGAATTATCGCAATTTATAATTGAAGAAAACTACCCTTGAGATAAGGATGGTTTGCAAGTATACCAAATAAATATATTAACCAAGGTGAAATGATAGATAGTACGAGAATAAGAATAGACATGCCTATTGTTGTGCGTCTATAAGGCGCTGATCCATTGGGTTGCCATTGCTGACGTCTAGTTGTCCATACTTGTTGTGCGTTTTCAATTTTTTCTTTGCCATCTGGAATTACTTTAACCATTAGATACGCGTGGTCACTTATGCTGTAGTCTCTGTTTCCAATCCACTTCTGACGTACTTCCATACATTTTACCATAGTCCAGTCTAATTTGGCCTTGAACAGTCCAAAATAATTGGGGTTATGTAACGTTATTTCATTTGGGTCCCATGGATCATAAAATCCAGGGTTACGAGCTCTCCTCAATGTTTCCAAATCAAACCCACTCACCCATTCAAATATCTTTAGCGATCCCAATACACGCCATATGCCTCGAATCACTCGGATGGGTGCCATCGAAAATGGGTATCCTGCTGCTGCCAATCGAAGATTATATTCATGCTGAGGGTCTCTATAAACTGCCATGACATGTCGGTCAAACCAGTTGCTTTCTGTATCTCCAACTGACATGAATCGATAACGATCACGAGCATATTTGGGTGAGAGCCGTACGATGGAGTGTGCCATGGTATTTAAATCGCCACCAATAATTTGATGTGGATACTCTTCTGATATTTCGGCTGAATCCTCAAATATATCGGAAAAATTGTTTATACGGCTAATGATGCCAGCAAAAACCTGTGTAAACAAAGTTTTATAATAACGTGATGTCAGCCTTTTATCGTTGACTTACCTCCAAGTGAACACAATAACACACAATAGGAGGCAGAGGTGCTGCATTTACAGTTCCTACTAATGTGTAACGCCTAACAAGACAAAAATTTGAATTTTGGTACACTTCATCACCGTAGAATCTTTTGTTTTTACCTTCCTATTCTTGGTTCCTTTAATCGTTTGCCATCTTTTTCCCAATTATATGCGTCCTTTCTGTGTTCCAATACTCGAAAATCTATGTCATGTTTAGATAGAATGGCGTTTCCATGTACTCCGCCGCCCTATTAAACCATTCGGTAAATACTAGGTAGACAAAATACAAAAAGAAAGTCTTACAGCATCTCTTAGTCGTCGAATAGGACTGTCAAGTTCTTGAAATTCGCAAACAAAGCCTCCCAATACTTTTAAGGCTTTGCATAATTCTTGCATGTGATCTCGGTTTCCTGACCTCTTGCAATATATATCGATTTCTTGTAATATAATTACATCAGGATCTAAATCTTGAATCGTCTTAATTATTGCTTCGGATTCTTAAAAAAAAAAAAAGTTGTTAACAAAACGAGAAAGATGTAAAATGAGATGTTTCTATTTTTGTTTACCATAATTCCTTTCGACATTCCATTGAAGAACCTTTAAACCATCGTTGACAACGGGCTTTACACCAGGTCGGTAATCGTGAATGACTACTTGTCCTGGTAGTGGAAGTTGAGATGAGTCCATACTATATTTGTATATGAATAAAAAAGGGGGATGTGTGTAGAAAAAAAAAAAAGATTTTTGATTGTGACTTGGTCTGCACTACTTTTCAATCAAGAAAAAAGGTGTAACTCTTATGTAAAACAAACATATATGACTGCAGTATCTCATGACATAAACTATGCCGTTTCATGGACGAGAGATCACTCTTGGGAGAGACTACAGTAATCAGTGTAAAAAAAAAAAAAAACGAGAAATAATTCAATGACTGTGTTAGACGCGAAAATGTCTCTGTCTAAATATCAGAACCCTTATGAATGAAACGCTTTTTGTTGAAACAGGTTATGAGCAAACAGTCATGTTTATAGTTTCCAAGAAAGCTGGTTTATATATTTGTTTCATGAGCACCGTAGTAGGATAAACAATTTCCACTCGCTATCACTCAAATTTACACACACCAAAACCCCCTTTTTTTTTTTTTTTTTTTTTTTTTTGCAATAATGAGTACTTGTGTTGAATGCGGGGCCTCTGTTGCTAACTTATATACACAATATGGTAAAGACAATATTAGACTGACAACGTGTGTAAAGATTTAGAGCGTGATTTAGGAATGAACAATCGCTAAACTACAACCTTAGGAACACTGCAACCAATTTGCAGACAAATATATTGAACATGACTTTGTCATCATCTTCATTGACATGTTGTTACATAAACCCCAAGTTTACAGGCATTTACTATTCAACAGAATCACAGAACAAAAAGGCGTTGAAGTACGGCCGGCATAAACGAGCTTTTTTTTTTTTTCTCTCCCAATGTTTTAATAGTTCTTTGATTAGCCACATGTATTTCGCTTTGCCATATTACTGATTCTTTTTGAAGTTTGTAAGTAACATAAAAACGAATTGTACTTTTCTAACATAAAGATAGATATAAAATGGTTTCGATTGGAGAAATACTATACTGTATACGATTCCCATTTTATAGAACAACCACTTCACTATCAGTATTTATACATACTAACATTATGCATATTTGGTAAAGACATAAAGAGAAAATAAATAGACGACTTGAGTAACCAGTACTTGACAGAGTTCATCATTTTCCATTGCTGTATCAATGCGGTGATACGATTTTACTTTAGAAAGCAAAAAAAGAAGATAGAGTAAGCATAATGATACCTGGTATCTGTCACAATAGATTTTAATGAAACAACATAGGTACAATTATGTGTCAATGGCGCTAATAATCTCGAGCTTTGGCAAAATGCTATTGATTCTAATGGTAATTTGGGACTATAAACAACTGGAATATTCATGGCTTGTCAATATTATTGTATTAGCATCAAATACAGAGGCTTTATCAGGTAACATTGTAACCCAATGTGAATTTATAGTTGCTTGCTGATGACATCTGAATAGTCTACCTAAACATACCATATTTTCGAACATTGATAATCATTGGATTTGGTATTCTCGGTAGAATATTTGCACAATTTATATTTCTGTACCTTACATATCTGGACAATAACCAAAGAGATATCTCGTTCTTCTTATCTAAATCAAGGTGGATCACCATTTAAGCTTGTGATAATGAATAAAAATATGCATTAAAAACGTCACATGTAATTTTTTTAGCTTGAAATATATCTTGCATATTATTTTTCTTTGAGTGAATATAAAAAGAACACAATGCCAAGTTCATTGTACGAATCAGCATTTGAAAGAATGAAAAACATGTGGATCAGGAGTGTTGTATTTGTGACTCAACCTGTATTTCGTAAATTATTACCAGATCCATATACAGAAAACGGACATGTTCGAGAGGAATCAAAGCCTGCACACGAGAGCAGAGTGACAATGACGGAAATCATTTCACCTGCTCAATGTAATTTAAAGGTAAATGATCATGAAATTGTATGTTATTTCGGCCACTAATCTAACTACAGGGTTTTGCGTATGCTGGTACTATTTTAGGGTGGATTGATATCGCTGCAGGAATTGCTGCAAAACGTCATGCAATGGCCCCTTCTGTAATACAGAACAAAGTTAATTGAAAATACATATCTCTGACACTACAGTAATAGGTGACTCGATCTGTCGATGATGTAGCATTTTTGCACCCAGTTAAAGTAGGAGATATCGTAAGTACTTTATCAATCAATAAAAGAATCGCTTTTCTTAGCATTTTAGTAGGTAACTATTCAAGCATCTGTGAATAAATCGTGGAAAACATCCATGGAAGTTGGTGTCAAGGTAGAAGCAGAATCACCTTTATCACATGAGCGCTTTTTTGTTGCCCATGCCTATTTGACATTTGTTGCTCTTTCGCCTCGACCTGAAGCCAAAACACATCTTGGTCGCATTTTGTCTGGCTTTGAAGTGATACCAGTACCCGCTTTAATCCCGCTCTCGCCTATGGAACGCAAACGTTTTGAAATGGCGGAAATGCGTCGTCAGTCGCGCTTAAAACAGCAGAAACCTGATTACAGTCAAATTAGACAGCTGCTGTTAGAATGGTCGCAGGGTCTTCGTCAGCAAGCAGATGCCAATGCACCGATACGACATCACCCAGGTTATTTTGCTTTGGAATCATCGAATCCACCTTCACCAAACACAGAAAGCTTTCACATCAAGGGCGATACTCCGGACGACGAATGGTTAAGGCGCAGATCAAGAAGGTTCTCTCAGGACCCTAAAATGCTGCAACTGGTCAAAGAACGGTCTATGGACTACACTTTTGCAGAAGTCGTCGAGCTAGTGATGCCTCAGCATGCAAACACCTTGAAAATCACATTTGGTGGTCAGATCATGGCATGGATGGAAACATGTGCTCTTGCAAGTGCAAATAGATTGGCAAAAGCTTATTTACTCACTGCCAGGTAAACGGTGTCACTAAAAAAAAAAAAAAAAAATTAAGAGCGGAGTGAGTCACATCAAATTGACTCACACTATCCATTTTGAGTTCACATAGTCTAATTCCTTATTCTATTGTATAGTATTGATAGCTTGAATTTTATAGCAAGCTCAGGTGTAGGTGATGTTGTTACAATAAGATCTTTAGTCTCGAGGTCGTTTAACTCTTCAATGGAAGTTTATGTCACAGTAGAAGCAGGTATACATTTAATCACTATTGAGTAACTGTATGCGGCTTGTTAATGCAAATGCAAATAGAGAATATTTTGACTGGTGAAAGAAAGTTTACAAATGATGGATTTTTTACAATAAGTAAGAGGGGTTCTATTTTAAAGAACTGAGCTAACCTTTGACCGATAGCTGCAATTGATAGTGATAATATACCAGTCATTATTCCAAAGGTAGTGCCTCATACGGATGCTGGTATGAAGCTGTTTGAAGGTGGTCACGAACGACGTATTAAACGTTTGCAAAGACGAAACGAGCTCGTCGAACTTTTGGATGCAGCCTTGAATGTATCAAGTGTAAATGTGGCTTCTCCTGTGCCTGTCATTCAAATAGAACGACCTCCTTTATCATCATCTTCATAATCCGGGCTTTGAAACATCGGAGATCCTTTTTTTGCTGCATTTATGTGAATAGACTGCTTTTCTTTTTTATGAATAAATCCCCCCCCCCAGATTTTAATCATCTCCGAATACTTTCTTATAACTAGAAACTATTTCTATTTTTCTTTTTTTTTTTTTCTCTTATAACAACTTTCATAAACATGTCTTGCAAAACTGTCCTTGCTTCTAAAGTCTCTGCCTCTTTCAGGTAATAATGAATAGAATTGATTTTTTGTTTTGTTTGAGTGTCACTGATGTTTTTTTTTTTGGTTTGTCAGAAATCAAATTAAGGAAGATATCAAGGAACGTCAAATCCGTCCCAAGTTGGTTGGTTTCCTTGCTAATGAAGATCCTGCTGCCATGAAGTATGCTGAATGGACCGCCAAGACATGTGCTGAAACGGGTGTTGAATTCGAACTTCGTACTGTTGATAAAAACGACTTGGAAGAAAAGATCACTGAAGCTAATGAAGACGCTGCCGTTAATGGTATTATGGTCTACTATCCCGTCTTTGGCGGTAAACAAGTAAGTTTGTAGATAGTCACTGGGCGAATAGGTACTTATTCGGAATCTAGGATTTGTATCTTCAAAGTTGTGTTAGTGAACTCAAAGATGTTGAAGGTCTTTGTCACAAATTTGTATATAATGTATACCACAATATTCGTTATATGGACGAAACAGAAACAATGAAGTGTATTATTCCTTGCACCCCTCTTGCCTGTGTCAAAGTAAGAATGAACTACATGGTAACTTTTATTTACTAACTTTGCTGGTCTGTTAGATTCTTGAATACATTGGTGTCTACAACCCCGTCATTCCCTATGGTAACCGTCTCTACGGTCGTACTATTGCTGTTGTCAATCGTAGTGAAATCGTTGGTCGTCCTTTAGCTGCCATGCTTGCCAACGATGGTGCTAAGGTTTATTCCATTGATGTCAACGGCATTCAACTCTTCACTCGTGGTACTGGTCTTACTTTAAAGGCACATAAAGTTGAAGATATTACTGCTACTGTCGAAGAAGTTATTCCCCAATGTGATGTTGTCATTACTGGTGTTCCTACTCCCAAGTATAAGATGCCTACTTCTTTATTGAAGGATGGTGTTGTCGCTATCAACTTCTCATCTTCTGCTAATTTTGAAGATGACGTCAAGTCTAAGGCTTCCATATTTGTTCCTTCCGTCGGCAAAGTTACTGTCGCTATGTTGGAGCGCAACTTGCTCCGTTTGCACGATTACCAACACAACTTGACCGAGAAAAAGAACTAAAAAAGAAATCATTTTGTATAGATAGTAAAAGAAAAGAATTGTATAGTATTTAGAAACCAATAAACCATTATTCATCGCAATTATTCATTAAAATGCATGAAGTTTATAGTCATTTTATGCCTTTAAAGCTGTCTGCTGTATGAAAGTCACAGTTGCTATTTTTTTTTAAGCTGAGAATTTCCTTTTTTTTTTTTTTTCATTATCCTAATGATACCTGAAAACGCCGTATTAATAAAACAGGGTGCTGAGGCTGTAAGTGTCTCTTGTTAGTCAATTCATACATCAAAAAAGGCTAACTTTTGAAACTAGCGCGTTTTCCATTTGCCTGAATTCCTTACCGTTCCCGAAGGCTGCATCGCGAAAGAACGATTTAAAAAGACCTACCGTCACCCCGACCTCGATCAGTTTTTGACTTCAAGACGTGTTGTTCAAGAAGCACGTTGTCTTTACAAGTGCAAGAAGGCAGGAATCGACACACCAGCAGTCTATCATCTCGACACGCCAAATGCAATTATATATATGGAGAATATTATTGGAATCACTGTCAAACAAAGACTTTTGGATAATCAAGCTTCAGAATATAAAAACGTAGACGCAGGTAGTTTAGAACGTCTGAAGGAATAGAAAAAGGCACTAATAGGTGTAATGTTAGAGAGTTTGGCAGAGAGAATCGGGAAACAGCTAGCAATGATGCATGGCATCAACGTTGTTCATGGCGACTTGACGACTTCTAACTTGATGTTAAGAAAAGATACAGACGAAGTAGTAAGTAAATAGACTATTGACGAAATGTTGGTTTACTCAGACTTCGTAGGCTATTATTGATTTTGGTTTGAGCTCAATTTCAACCTTGATTGAAGACAAAGCAGTTGATCTCTATGTACTTGAACGTGCCTTTTCAAGTACACATCCAAATACCGAGTTTTTGGTAAAAAAAAAAAAAAACAAGTGCCAATCACCTAATTTCTTATGCTAACGAGTATGAATAGTTTGAAAAGATTTTAGAGTATTATTTAAAGAACTCCAAGCAATCAAAGCAAATTTTCAAAAAGCTAGAGGATGGTAAGAATTTACACAAAATCATAGCTCTTTTTTGGTACTTAGAATTTGAAAATAGTGAGAATGAGAGGACGTAAAAGAAGTATGGTTGGTTAGATTTTATATATGAATATATGAATATCTGTATTTTGGCATATAGAAAAACTTTACAATAGATACCTCTTTTTTGTTTTATGCTGAGTCACATATACCCGCTGTCTTACATAATTATTGAAATACCGAGAGATCCTTTTTGTAGTATCATGACGCATTGGCATATTTTTTTCTTCTTTTTTCGTTTTTCGCCAAGCATTATATAATATGGCTGTAAGTCACCCTCATTTCATTTCAACGGAGAAAATGCCCCTCCCTTTCTAAACATCAACGTTGTTACAGGCAAAAGCTCAACCAAAATTCGGATCAAATGCTTCCATCTACAAGTACATTGCCGGTAACTTTTATCATCCCAGTACGAGATTTGAAGATCTTCAAGGTCTTAGTATCAATAAGGGTGGAGAGTGCGATTTGATTCAGGTAAATTTCGAAGAGTGAGCAATGAACATAGCAAATGAATATTGTGTTTCTATAGGCCAACACAAAGTTTATTGCCGTGCCTGTTTCTGGTCCTGGTGGCCGCATTGCTATCATCAACTCACAAAAACCTGGACGTCTGCCCACACATATCCCAAGTCTTTTGTGTAATTCAGAAGTCGCTAACTTTAGATTTGATCCTTTCAACGACAATATTCTTATCACCGGTAACGACGACAGGCCAATGGAAGTTTTAGAGATACTTAATATACTCTTATATAGCTTCCATTGATAACAAAATTCGCGTTTGGGAAATTCCTGAAGGCGGCATTGAAGAAGATTTAGCAGAGCCAAAGTTCGTATTTGGAGGTAAGATAGAAAAGTGGAGTATTGTTTTACAAGTCACTTATTGCCTGTATAAATTATAGACAACTCAATGGATAAGATCCATTTGCTGGAATTTCATCCTACTACGAAAGACATTCTATTGACCACCTCTGATGATTTGGGGCACCCTACCATTCGTATTTGGGACATTCAAACTCAAAAAGCCGAAATTAGTTTGACAGGTCAACACAAGGACGTGATTTTCAGCTGTGCATGGAGTTTCGATGGCACTCAAATTGCGACTATATCCAAAGATAAAAAGTTACGTATATTGGATGCAAGAACAGGTGACATCGTTGCTGAAGGACCTGCACACAACAGCCTGCGCCCTTCCCGCGTTGCATGGGTCGATTCCGAGCTTCTGGTTAGTGCAGGATTTGGCCTTGGTTCATCACGTGAAGTGTTGTTATTTAATAAGCACGACTTGACAAAACCCCTCTACAAGAAAATGATTGATATCTCACCCAGCATCATGAGTATTTATGTCGACCCTGATTGTAAGATATTGTTTGTAGCTGGTAGAGGCGACAGAACAATTCACACATTTCACATTGAAAACAATGAATTATCTGTACTTGCTAAGATTGAAGCTTCTACCTTACAACAGGGATTTGCATTTCTACCAAAAAGGGTCTGTGATGTGAAGGATATTGAAGTGGATAAATTCTATAGATTGACACCCACTAATATTGAAGTTATTGGTGTTCGTGTTCCTCGCGCTAGAGTAAGTTTTTCTTTGTAAAAGGGCAATTCATAAAAAACTGACTTTCTTTTTAGCCTGAATACTTTCAAGATGATATTTTTGTGCCTACTGCAGATACAGAACATCCTGCTCAAGATGCTGCTGACTGGTTAAAGGGTGAAAACAAACAATTAGAACGTATTTCATTAGAACCTGAAGGGATGGAATTATGTAAGTTGTCTTTCTCTCAAATGAGTATAGAAACTAAGCCCTACTTTATAGTGTCTGCTGCTCCTCCTCCACCTTCTGTAGCTCAATCTAAAGCTAAATTCGAAATGGGCAAGCAATTTGTTAGTGAAGAGCAAAGAAGACGAGAACAAATGGAACGTATGTTTGCCGCTGCCAAGAGTATTGAAGATGATCAAGAAGAAAAACCAAAGCCAGTTAATCCTGAGGACGAAGAGGTTGCTGAGGATGAATGGGATGATTAATACTTATTTTAATTTAAGCTTGCTTTTATTAAAGTTGGCACTTAGTTGTAAACAATCTCCACGTTTTCTTCTATCCATTGCAATAATGTTGGGCATTTGATATCGTGTTTTTTTGTCTGCTTCTGTACGTCTTGATAGCAAACCACTTGTTTGGCCTTTTCTTTTCTTGTGAAATCCTCAAATGCCTTTTGCGCAAGTTCGCCAGCCTCGTCCCATAGGTGGTCGCAGCCAATCAAATGATGCTCCACAGATTCGAACGATGAAACCTCGGCTTCAAAGTTGACTTCAGGTTTAGTATTTTGACATAGTAAGGTATCGTTCATGAGAAGTTCGTCGCAATCAATATCGAAAATGCTCATTTGAATATCCTCTGAGTCGTCAGGCGCCATGTGCTCTGTATCATAAAGAGTTGAATAAGGAGTCACATCAGCCTATTTTGCCTTTGAAATGGACATACCTTTATTTTCCAGAGAACGCAAATAGCTTAAATCAAGTTCACTGATTTCTACATTTTATCGAAACACAGACAATAAGTAATACTATTTCATAACCATATTATTATACAAACCTTTTTCAGATAATTCAGGAAAGTCTTCTTGTGCTTCACTTTCTTGAGTTTGCGTTAATACTATCTTTGCTTGAACAGCATTTTCTTTCAGCACTATGCCTACTTCTGGCCTATTGTTGTTGGATAATTTCAATCTTTTCGCTGATATCGAGGAAACGTTATCGTCATCCTCATCTTCGCTGTTTACCCGTTTCATACATTTTGGCGTAGTATCAATAGATGTACTAAAGATGCTTACAGGTGGAAACATTCTCTTACAACATTTGTGAGCACACCTTTTATATTTATATATAAATAAAAAAAAAAAAAAAAAACGATTGTTAATTGAATTGTTATATATACTATATGTTGTATCTTTACTTTTCTTTGTCTTTACAATTATGTTTGCAGCTAGAATGGGTGAATGTTTATAACTTTCGTTTTCTATAAAAAAAAAAACGCGCTTACGGCTTTTTAGTCACTTCTGCGGTCGGTTTTTTACGAGAGTTTTCTCCTTCAGTTTTCTTTGTTGGTTCAGGGCGAGTGCTACTACTAGGCTTATCGTTTGTGGCAGAGGTAGATAAAGTAGCCAGCTCATTCCATAATTTAGGGTCTATATCATCACCTAATTGCTCAAATTCATCGTAGACTGTTGACTTTTTTTTAGTTGTTTCTTGATTTATGGGGTTTGAGACGTTTGATGGCCCTGTTACTGTGATATACTTGCGCGGATCACCGCCAAAAGCAATTTCTTCTTGAACATCTATACCCACTAATGTACGTTGTTTAAAAGATAAGAGAGAGAATGTAAATATTCTATCCATACCATAATCTTCACTTTGTAAGTATGAAGTGATTACAAAGTTGGGAGAGGTTAGCTGAACTTGTAATGTAAACTCGTGCCTTTTTTCGTGCAAACGGGATAGCCTATATGTATTTTATGTGTATCCGTAAAGTAGAGGTCAGTTGGAGAAGGAGACTTTGCCGTTTTGTGAAGGCTGCTTACAGGATTCTTCGAAAATCGACTACTACCTTGTCTGAAGTGTGCATCCAGAACTGCGCATAATGATTTCTATTGGATTTTTTCTGAGCTATATTTTTGTTTTGCAAACCAATACAAATATGAAGAGTCACCATATCATTGTCTGTATTTTTATTTCTCTCTCTTTTTGCTGATACTTCTTTGACTTCTAATAGGAAGTTTGGGATTTCATCGACATGCTTCTTAAACTATACGACGCTTTTAAGATTGTTTTCTATAACTAGTATAAGAATAGACTAGTACCTTTGTTCCAAATGGCGGGTTACGGTGAAGAATCTAAAAAAAAAAAAAAAAAAAAAAAAGAGTTAAGGATGTGATAATATATAAAACTTTCTTTTTTTATATTTTGCCATTTCTATACGCCCTGGATCACATTCCCTCAATTGCTTGAAGGTAATCAAGTTTGCTTGTGCCAGTGTTTTGGCGAATGTCTGGCCAATACCTTCTAATTGTCGAGCAACGTAAGGTGAGGTGGACCATAGTCTTGCTTGGATGCTTTGGTACAACTCAAGCGCATATTTCAACTTGGTTGAGTTTTTCTCCTGCACACTGCAATCAATAATACCTGTGAAGATAAAGTTGATTACACATTTTCATCACCGTAGGTGTTAGCAAAAATTTACATTTTGTCACACGGTTAATGTGATTCATGATAGCAGACGCTTCCAAGGCCAGTATCGAGTTGCCACCATTATTATACAAGGATATATCACCTAAGACACACTTTTACATATTAAACGATTATTTACTTCACAACGCATGACAAGCTTTACTTGGACAAGAAGTAGTATCTTCTCAGAGACATTTGTGATTTTGTCTACGGGGAATCGAATGTTTGGATTATTTTTTATGTTGTTAAGAAAAGGCTTGTCACCTGTGTTAAAGCGAATTGTTTCCACTTCATCATGGGATGCACACACGAGCTCAAGCTATATATCCAGAACTCAGTAGATATACAAGTTTTAATATTTCAAGTGCATTTGTATACATACCATATCTTTAACAGAGGTGGGATCCTTATACTCTAATATTTTCACCATTGTGTTAAATTTCATGTAATATCTATCCATAGCAGATCCATAAGCTACCCAAAAAAAAAACTTGAATTAGCACTAAGAGCATGACTAAATATAAACTTCACATATACCAGTAACTTTGTAACTTGAAAAGGAAGTCTTTTGTATCAAATTATTGCTTTCTAATGACTCTAGGTCTTTAACGCAAATTTCTAAACATAGAGGTTCAGTTGAAAATATGAAAAAAAACTCTTTTGGGGGGGTAAAACCTTGTAGAATATCATTTGGTGAAGTGGTTGGAGAGTTTAGCTTATAGTGTATCGGGTTTTTAGCCACTCTGACAGAAAGGAATGAAGATTTTAACCTATTAAAAGATATGAATATAGGAAAGGAAGAATTGTATATATACTTTAATACCATTTAATAGCTTCTTTTTCATTATTAACTGTTCCCAGACATATTTCTGATAGCAGATGCTCAATCAAGTTTTCATGAAGCCTAAGCATTACAGACAAAATGCTAAGTGCATTTCATTTTAAAGGGGTTATTTTTTTTTTCTTACCTGCTTTCCAAGTGGGTTGTACCCGATACTAGTGATTTATAGTGACTCTCTTGAGAAAGTGTTGTTAAAACGACAACACAGCCTGATGTGTCTAAACCAGGTCTACCAGCGCGACCCATCATCTGAAGAACATCAATATCCGAATATTCTGTCAGCCCACCGCTTTGATAACCTATATATGAGACACCTCATGAGAACATAAAAAAAAAAAAAAAAACACTCTTGTTTTGAGCATCACCTTGTGTTGATTTTAATATAACCAAATGAGCAGGAAGATTGACTCCAACTGCCAAAGTGGAAGTTGTAGCTATTCATGTCACAATCAAATAATTAGCACTGTTATAACCCATCATTATGCTTCCGTCTTTATTTTACCAATAATCCTTATTTTTCGATTCATATACATGGTTTCAATAAGAGATCGATCTGAAGGATCTAACCCGGCTACACATAGAAATTATCTGTAAGAGCATTTTTTTTTTTTTTTATATATATATGCAGGTTTATATATCTGTATATACCATGATGAAACGCGATCCCCTTCTCTACAAGTTTCGGTAAGCTTTTTGATTTGAATCGCGCTTGAGAATTGTCTAATACTAGACTTGTTCCGGATTCACTAGATATTTTAAAGTCATTGTATTGAGAGGTTTAAATGATGCATGCATTATATACCTTAATGACGTTATATGCCTCTTGTTCATCAAGTTTAAGAGCGTATAGCAAGCTTGTTCCGCTGATTTACGTGTAGAGCAGAACTTTATAGATATAATGTAAATGATGAGTTTATGCCAGGAATTTTTTCTTAGTTACAATCAACACAGGTTTCCCATTACTGTGCTTTTGAATCATATCTAAAAGCCTACTTCTATTAGTGTTTGAAGATGTATAAAACAAACTTACTTCCAGTCTAATTTTCTATCAAATTTAAACATGTTTTCATCATTGTTTTGTGCATAACCATAAACTACTCTTTTTAATTCAATAGGCCGATATTCTTCAGAAAATGAGATAGCTATAAACAAATTAATCAAGTTCTCCTCTTTTTTTTTTTTTTTTTGAGAGCACATGTATTACGAGTTGCATTTAACCAGGTCGCGATATCTTGCAAGTTTGGTACTGTTGCTGAAACCGCGATATAACGAAGATTAGATTCCATTGTCTAAAGGGCGATAGGTCTTAGATTTCAACAGAATACGACTCTATGAGTGTGTAGTTATACCTTCATTCGACTGACACACGCTTCAAGACATGCACCACGCTTTTCATTAAGGATATGGACTTCATCGATCTTTGAAAATTTTTTATTATTAGCAGCAACTTATTGAAATAGATCCGTTTGAGATACCAAAAAGAGACTAATGAGTTTCATCATTTGACGATGGTCAATCCAACGCCTTGTCATAGAATCCCACTTTTCTGGTGTTGTCACACTGTATGAAAAAGTTATCTCTTTCTGTTATATTATAGTAGTTTTTTTCACTTTACATAATTGTCGTGTTTCTTATTGTTTTGATACTACTATGAATTGTATCTCCTGTATATTCTTTACCTATAGTGAAAGCAGCAATATTTTTAGTTTCTAAGAGTAAGCAATATTATAAGTACATTACACTCAATATTGAACGGCTTAAATTTGGCTTCCCAATCTCTCGCCCTTTCGCTGCATAGACTTTTAGTAGGAGCCATGTATATAATTTTAGAACCACTCCCATTATCCAAAAGAGTTCTAATAATGGCTAACTCCATGAGTACTGTTTTTCCTGCACCAGTTGGAGCTGCAGAATTATCGTCAAGTCTACATGTACACAAGCATGTTTTAGTTTTTAGTTATTACCTGTTATAACAAGGTTGTCGTTTTGATAGAATGTCTGTAGTATACTTAATAAATCGTATAGACAAGTTTTATAAACAAACTTACATCATTTAAGCATTTCGATTGGATTACATTAAAGACACCAAACTTGAATATGTTATTATAAGGTGATGCTTTACAAACAAAGAACGCTGAGTTAGATGTATTGCTTATTTAGTATCGTCTTTAGTAGAGTTACGGATTTCATTGACTGAGCGTAGTTCAATATTATTTATAACAGGCGGACGGGTATTTGTTGTCAATTGTTCATCATTGTGATGCTATTTTGTAAACAAACAAACAAACACTAAGATTCACAAAGAAGTACACCATGAAACAAGCTTTATACTTACACTATCAAACATATCTTGGTCTATTCCAAAAGGAATTTTATCAAGCGATCTTTCTTCATTTGCCAGCCATTCTTCAACTTGAGTGTTATCCGACATAAACACGTCTAAAAGCATTTCACGTTAACAACTCATAATGTAATGAATTCTTCTCTGGGTGTATTTAACCTTCTTTATTATGATTTTGTTTGTTCATAGCTGAAACATAGATCCATATAAATAAATACTCAAAATGACTTTCTTTAAATGAAAAAAAAAAAAAAAAGTAATTTTAACTGCAGGATTTTAAATTCAGGTCTTAGCAATTGTGGAGTTTTATTGGTAGAGACAAATTTACAATACCTCGCTTCAATGCTCTTTGTTACTTTGCAACTAATGAAGGGCATTTGGTGGTCACTGGACCAAATGTGTACATAATATCAAAGGTGAATTGACGTGAGCAATTGATTTGCACAATCCTGGAAAGGCTCGTATTATCACATTGAGCTGTGCGTTCCCGAATGTAAGAAACTCCCTAGCTGAACCACAGTTTCAAGTAAAGAACCTTCTTTAAACCGCATAGTATTACATGCAAATGTACTAAGTAGATGTAAATTAATTGGTCTAAATATGCTATCAATACAATAGACGCCAACACACTTTAAAAAGAATATTTCAGGTCAGGTGATCACAAGTCGAAGGTATGTAATTTTAACTTTTTAAGAACAAGGAAATGGTGGATTTTATTTTAAATAGAAAATATAGCAGAAACAATAAGGAGCTATAATCTATAGTCGCTGAAAAAAAAAAAAAAAAAAAAGGGAGAATCCATGTATGAAAGACGTATACTATAGAAAAAGGAGGAGAGAGAGAGAGACAAGGTAAAAACTTTGACGGCTATTTTATTGTTTTTCCCTATTTGTAAACGCTTACAGAGAAATCCTTATTTCTGTAACATCTCCTTTTTACCCTCTCTTTTTTTTTTTTTTTTTTTTCTTTTCTTTTACATATCCATATATAATATAGGCTTTCGTTTAACAAATAAGAAAAAAAAAATGACAGATATAATTTCAAATAACAATAAGGGTTTAATACAGCAAAAACCACATCGTAGAGTTAAATTACAAAATAACAAGGATACAATGAATACTACTGCAACATCTTTCCCTATATTTGTAACAAATAATGATGACATTCCCGCGTTAAAATCTTCATTGAAAAAGAAGCATTCTTCCAACAAGCCAACAACGCCAAAGTCTGTGCACTTTGATATTCAACTTGAATACATTCAGCATTTTCATTCACCACCACCAATAGATGATGACGATATTATCACGCTTGAAATAATGGATTGTAAAGACGCATTGCTTGACAATGAAGATGACGATGATGACGCTAAAGAAGACGAAGAGAATAAACTTGAAGACGAATTTCTCGAATTATTTTGGAATAACAAATTCCAAAACAATTACAGCATATCTTCCCCTACAAAAGTGGAAGCACCAACGAGACACTGTCATTCGTACTACAACAAACAACATGGCACAATTTCATTACTTAATTGGCCGTCCGACGTCCATCCAACGAGACGCTTCATTTCTCAAATGGTTAGCTTAGAATCCATTGTGTGGGACACTACGAGATCTGTAGCACAAGGACGCGTGTTGGTGCATAACATTTCTTACGAAAAGAAGGTCACCGTTAGGTATACTCTAGATAACTGGGCTACATGGAGCGATGTTGAAGCAGTCTATAAAGAATCTGCCTTTGAGAGCAGCGATATCAATAACAGCGTTCTTGATCGCTTTGAGTTTTACTTGTCTATTCCTGAATCCACAGTGTGCTCACTCGCTGTACGCTATGAGTCCTTCTATTCTGACGGACAACGGCAAGAATTCTGGGACAACAATGGCCAAAAAAACTTCTCAATTAAATTAATCTACTCCCCAACTTTGACAGAACAAGGGGTTTACTATGATCACCAAATAACACATAATAACAAGGCAGCGTTGTGTTTGCCCTCCAGGTTGCATGAACTCTATCTGGCAGCAGCTCATATTGCCACCAATACGGAGCAACAACAAAATGGACAACAGAGTTTCTTTAAGCCAGCAACAACCACCGCTATGACTACAGGTACTACTATCGAGCACAGAAAAATAGCTAAACCCAACATTCATCATGACGTTCTTTTGATAAAAAACTCTACCCCGTCTTACCTTTCTATCTGAGGATTCACAAGGAGAAACACGTACCAAATCTTTATCATTGTCTTTTCTCCTCAATCTTATAATTCATATATGTAATAAACTTTTTTGTTTCTTGTAGTGATTCCCTTTAAATGGTATTGCTTCTACATGAATATTATAATGTACGGGGTGTATACTGCATAATACAAATGTAAAAAGATCAATTATACATTTTTATTGTTCTTCAAGTCATTTTGCTTATTATACATAAAAAAAAAAAAAAAAAAAAAAAAAAAAAAAAAAGGGTCCCCTTACATAGAACAAACAATCATACGATTTTTACAAGATGCCAACTCGTTTACCAAAGAAAACACACGCAAGACAATATAGTGCCATACCACCAATGATCCAATAAAAAAATGCATAATCAAGATAGTGTTGTCCAGGAACATTCACATTCATGCCCCACATACTGCATATGACTGTAAGGGGTACAAATACAGTGGCTAGAAATGTCAATCGGTTCATCACATTATTTGTCATTTTGTATGTAGCTGCTAACTCTAAATTCATTTGTGCCAAGTAATTCGTGTGCGCTCGATGAAGGATACGATCGTAGTGATTAATATTTTGAACCATTGTTGCAACGTGATCTACACATACTATGATGAGCATTATATATTACACCATGAAGAAAAAATTAGGGGGGGGGGTAAACCTTGTATATCGCCCAAATACAAAATAACATCTGAAAATGATTTTTTGTTACTATTTTCCGTGGTTGTCATATCGGGTGACATGACAACGCCACTTAGCAACTGAATATTATCTTGCTCTTGCTGGTCTTGATAGCGTTTCATTAAACTTTTAACCACGTCTGATTTTGACGCTAATAGTCGAACCAGTTGTGTGGATCGCTTTCTACATTGACTTATACGTTTCAGCATTTCCGCTTGCTTTTTCTTTTTCAATACAAGAGACATTTCGTCTATATGTACAGTCTCTGTTTCAACATCACAGAGAATGGGTGCAAAGCTATCTGTAATAGAATCAATAAGTGCATAGTTCATCCATTCAGGCGTGATATCCATATAAGTCTTTAGTTGATTGCAACGTTTTCGCACTTTATCTGGATGATTGGACTTTTTGAAATGAAACTATATATATTAAAGACACCGTATAAATAAACAGGTCCATCTACTTTTTTTTTTTTTTGTAAGCTTACTGTCACTAGCCCATCTTCATAAACTAAACTATAAAAGTTGTAAGGTTTTATAAAACCTGTATTGGGATCTACATCAATGGCTCGAAAACAAACAAATGTATATTTAGGATACAAGTCGACTTTTTCTCGAATTTCTTGTGCTTGAATATCTTCAGTCGTTAAAGGATGTATTCGAAACGTCTATATAGTTGCACCTTTTTTTTTTAGTCATAGTCTAGTTGTACTTAGGTATGTATATATTACCTGACTTAATATTTTCATTTCATCATACGTTGGACATAGAATATCCAACCACCATCCTTTGGAGGAGGACACAACTCGCTCTAAGGCTTTCTGTCCTTTCTGAGACCATAAATCTTCAAAATACAATGTACTGTTCTTTTCTTCAGGGGAATACAAGATAAATCGATATTCCTCTTTTTCGTTATCTGTGACTCTCGATCCATACAATTGATTTTGTTTACTTAATGTCTTTGTTAATTTGAGTGAGCTAGTATCACTAGATAATTGTCGCGCTCGGTCATGAATCAAGCGTTGGAATGCATCCATATCCACTTCTTCTTTACTATTTCCAGAAGGGAATTGAGGGTATAATACATCATCCTCTACATCTTCATCAGAAGAATTATTCAAATCCGATGAATGAAGGCTGCTTCTATCATCTTTGTCGTTTGCGTTAGGAAAAATAGGATTTAAAAATGAAGAAGGGCGTCGTTGATTTTGTGTTACTTGTGAACGCCGGCGCAAAAAAGTAGTATTATCTGTCATTTTAATGAAGAAGACAAGAAAAAAAAAAAAAAAAAGACTTTTTTTGTTATTATTACTGTCCGGGGATTTCTTTAATGGAAATAACAGAAAATTATGCCGGTTTTACATTTTTTTTATCTTCATTATTGTTATTGGTCGCTCCTCTACCTCTTCCTCTTCCTCTTCCTCTACCTCTACCTCTGTAAGGCATTCCTCCATCATCTCTGTGGTTATTATCATGATGCTGAGGAGGAGGGGGTGGGGAGAAATAGGGCTCCAGCAGCTGCTGATATAGGGGTTGTTCAGTTATTAGGCACGGTCGAGGATGCTGATACATTTCAATAGGAAAATCCAGGGGAGCCATATTATGGTAGCTTGAATGGTTAGCACCTTGTTGCTGATTTTTGTTGTTTTTATCAGTGCTTTCTTTACTATTCTTCTTTTCAATTGCCTTTTCCCGTGGTGCTGTTTCCTTTCTACCGTCTTTTTTCTTTGGATGATTTTTTTCCGATGAGCCGTTGTCATTACTTTCTTTATTCTCTTTTGGTTTTCTTTCCTTTTTTCCGGGCTTGGCCTCTTCTGATCCAGATACTGCCTCTGGTGATGGCTTTTTATTTCTTCTGCTTTCTTTTCTTTTGGATTCTTTGTTTAAGAACGGCTCCTTTGTGCTTATTTCTTCTGATGACTGTTCTTCGGACTCACCAACTTGTTTGTTCTTGTTTCTACCTTGTTTTTTGTGGTCGCTGCTACTGTGTAAAGCGTTGTCTAATTGAGGAGCAGGTGTTTTGTGCTCTTTACGTTTGTTGGGCTTTTTATTATCGGATGCGATTGGTTCGCCTTTTTCTTCTTTTTTCTGAGATCTTTTGCCTTTTGCTTTTTGTTGATTTTCCGTTGGTTCTTCTGTACGGTCTTTCTCTTCTTTATTCTTTTTAGTATTTTTCTTTTTTAATGTTGACTCTTGCGCCTCTTTTTCCTTGTTTCCTTCTGTTTTGCCATTTCTAGTCTCCTTTTTCACTTTCTTTTCTTTTGTATTATTGTTTGATTTCAACTTTTTAGTTTCAGATGCGCTTTTCTTTGGCGATGGTTCTTCCTTATTATTCTTTGCCTGATAAAAAAAAACCCCCCCCATCTTTAACTACTCTCCTCCTGCTATTGTTATCTTTGATTAGCCTACCTTCACTGTAAAAGGGACAAAAGCAGGCGGCCCATCCATGCCTTCCTGAGTATTACTTGATTTACCACCAAATCTTTTTAAAAATTGCTATAACGTAATCATCAGTCAAAACATGTTCACTTTTCATTGTATTCTTCAATATATACCTTTCCTGCTCTCCAAGCTTGCACCATTTCTTGCACATGTCCTCCTAATTCTTTCAACATACCAGGACCCAGAATCGCAATCTGATCTTTGATCGCAATTGGCTTTGTCACTAAGAACTTGGTTCCGGGCGGTGTATGTAGTTTGAGACATTCTACCTTACCAAGCGACTCTACTGACTTGAACTTTTTCTTACTACCGTCGGTCCATGTCACACTAAGTAAGCGTGGTTTTTCCACTTGATTCACGGAAGGCATAGCAATATTACGCACTTCCAGCACTTGTAACACTAGTGGTGTAGGTAATGCATCCAGTTTTTCAGAGGTTTTATTGAATCCTTTTGTTGTCAAAAGTCGTAAATCCATCTATACACGTTATGTCAATGAATAAAAACGAAATGAGGTCAACTTTTTTTTTTTTTATTACATTTTTCGCACATGCTATATAATCCTCAAGGGTAGAAACACCTTCATTTTCAGAGGCTATGAGGTCAATGCCTTCTTGCGATAAAAACCAGCCTTTTTCTTCAAACTCGGAAATAGAAGGTGGCGCGCTCATGTTGAGGAAAAAACCAAAAATATCTACAAAAAGAAAAATACAAAGTTTTGCCACTATGTACGGAGCTCAAAAAATAACTCTTTCATTTAGCATAAATCATTTTTTTTTTTATTGCTATACATTACATAGCATTGTTACACTCTAAGAGCTTGAATTGTCTTTCCAAAACCAATACTGATCCAATCAGGAGCAGCTTTACTCCAAGCAATGGAGTTCACTTCAGCATCAGCAACATAGGCTAATAAAGGATCTTGTATGGAACGTGAAGGCTGATGGCTGTATCTTTGTGTATTTTGATAGTACGATCTATTATCATTAGCAGGCGTATTATTGATATTCCAAACCAACACCTGTGAATCATCGCCACCTGTAGCGATTTGATTTGCGTCTGTAGGTGACCACGTCAAACAATTGACACTTCCGGTATGACTTTTGGACAATTCCGCAATGGGTGCACTAGGATAACGAATATCTAATATTTGCACCAAGGAAGAATCCATGTGGAATGTAGCCAGCAAATTAGAGTTCATTCTATTGAACTGAAGTCGCAATAAAGGCACAGCACCTGTTGGGTTTCCCATACCGCCATGATTAGCACGGCCACTACTACCATTTCCCGCTCCTCCTAGTGTGTTGTTACTGTTATTAGGTGGAGCTTCATATAGAATTGTAGAGTGCTCTAAAGAACGCAAATCAAATAATCGAACAGACCCATCAGCACCTACACTTGCAAAAGTGTCTGCTGAACCATGCATAAATGCAACATCATATACATCACTGTCATGTGCAATAAGTTGTGTTTTGGCTTGATTTGTCTCGACATTCCACACTGTACATGTTGTATCAATACTTGAAGTTACTATTAACGAAGGGTCTGTTTCATTCCAATCAAATGAAGTTAATGGAGCACAAAAATCAGATTGCTTCATCTAGTATATATTATGAGAACCCGCTGTTAAAAAAAAAAAAAAAAAGGATGACTTACGTTGACAAGTTCAGCTTTTTTCACTAATTGTTGTACATGACGATGATTTATTCTAGATGAGCTATTAATTAAATTACTTTGACCATAACGTGGATCATCTACAAGTTCCCAAATTCTTAAAATGTCTCCTGTAGTAGCTAAAAGATCTGCATTTCTCAAGTCATTCTAATAAAGTAATTTAAGAAACATGGACTATTATGAAGAAGGATATTACCTTTCTAGGTTCCCATAAAACTTTAGTTATGGGATAATATGAGTCTGCTTCAGCAACGGGAGTAAAATCAGGTCTTCGGTCAATAGGTAAATTAGAGTCCAATAAATCAGTACGTGCAATAATTTGAAGCTAAAAAAGAGAGGGATGAGTTTGGTGACAAAAGTGTTTTTAAAGTCATGTAATTTTACTTTATTGTTGCTATCTTCAATAAAACTACCAATGGCTAATCGAAAGCTCTTTTGTTCAATGGGAGTTTTACACCAATCTAAAGCATAAGTTGACCAAGGTGCGTCATATTGATAGATTTCTTTTGTTGGTGGTTGTGAAGATTCTTGAGGTCTTTGATAAGCATAATTGGAATAGTGTGGATTTCTTGAAGTGTCCATTGTTTTTAGCTGAAAAAAAGAAACCAAAAGCAGAAAAATCCAATCTGGGAAAAAAAAAAAAAAAAAAAAAATGGTGGGGTTTGCATACAAAAATAAAAAGTTACCCGCACTTCCGACACCAAAAGGGGGGGGGGGGGGGAGGGAGATTTATTATTTATTATATAGAAAATAATAAACAATGGATGACACTATACTGCTTCGTCATTGATTTTTATGTGCTGCTGCTGCTGCTGCTGCTGGTGCTTTTTTTGTTAATATAAGAAGCACTTTTTTTTTTTTGACGTTACATATTGGATGATGGTACCACCTTGCCTAAGCGCTTAATTATTCTTTTATTTGTTTTGGTTTCGAAACAAAAAAAAGCCCCTTAATTTTTATATACATATATATATATAACATGATATCATTTTGAGAAAAAAAAAAAAAAATATTAAAATACGCCCAAAGAGAATTAAGCTTTTCTCTTTTTCTCTTCTTCATTATTATAAAATGGCTACTTATACCACTACATTAACACTTTCACCATCGAATTCCACATCACCCTTCTCATTTCATCGTCGAGGTTCAATAAGAAGAGGTACAATTTCAAGTATTTCTAAAGATATTCGAGTCAATGATGTTGTTGAAATTATAAAACAACAGAAATTGATTCAACAAAAGGAAAGAATTATGGACGAACAAGTATTAAAAAGAAGACAAAGTATGATTAGCTTAAGAACAAAGCAACGCTCTCGTGTAGAACAACAAGATAAACAACAGGGCACTTTGCTACTAGTTAATCATATTAAAAAATGTGAAGCATGTAATACAACAACAACAACAACAACAAACAATAACAAAGAAGAAGACAATTCATCTTCATCTGCTTCATTCTCCTCTTATTCTAATGACACTACACCTTCTGCTACTTGTTCTGATAACAGTCTAATTTCAAACACAACACCAGCCAATGAAGAACTCTCTCGCTTAAATCAACTTACAAACGAATTCACAAACCTTTTGAAAGATTTACAGCAAGATCAACAAAATATGGACAAAATAAAGCAAGGACAATCTATTTTATCGCAACAACAAGAATTACTAAACCAACTATTATCATCGCCGCAAACAAATAAGGAAAACAATAGCGTTATCAAATCAATATATCAGGACATCTTTTCTTCCCTTATGACACCGAAACCTTCTACTACTAAAGTCATTATAAAACAAACACCTGATAAAAATGAATTGAATACTACTTATTCAATACAAGGTATCTGTACAACCATTGAACCTACCTATATTCCTCAACAAGTAAAAAGAAGAAGAAGAAGGATGCTATAATCATTTAAAACTAACTAAAAAAAAAAAAAATCATATAGTTATTACAAAATACGCATGCAAACAACATTCATTATTTCCGTTATTCTCTTGATATCAATCATGAAGATCGTCAAAATAAATTCACTTTAGCATCTCAGTGGCAGCAGGACGATGATATTGATACT
This sequence comes from Mucor indicus B7402, assembly GCA_000697295.1. NCBI lineage: Eukaryota > Fungi > Mucoromycota > Mucoromycetes > Mucorales > Mucoraceae > Mucor > Mucor indicus. Next base: position 65,224 of record JNEK01003101.1, read on the forward strand.
TGTCAAGAAAAGAATTGCCACTTGTCATTTAACTGGTTTCAACGTAAACATCATTGCAGAAAGTAAATATCAACAAACTCTCTTCTTTTTATTATACTTTACTCACTCTATTATTATCATTTAACTAGGTGTGGTAATATCTATTGTCATACACACAGTGCAAATCGATTACCTTTATTTACTTCTACAACACATAAGCCGGTCTTTTCACGTGTATGTGATGCCTGTTTCTTTTCCTTAACATCAAACTCTCTGTATACTCCTTAATGCACGCCGCAGAAGAAAAAAACAAATAAAAAATCTTGACATGAAAAAAAGGAGGGAAAATTCATTCGTAATTATACAAATAAACGTGCATATATTATCTCAAATTCATTAGAGAGAAAAAAAAAGGGGGAGGGGAGGAAACCTTACAATTCTTGCAGAATCCCCCCCTTTTGATTTTTACATAAAATATGTTACAAAAAAAAAAAAAAGACCAGCACTACGTATTATAACCTGTCAAACAACATGATATTAACAACAGTTCTATTGAGGCTTCCCAAATAGTGTAATACAAAAAAAAAGGGGGGGTGAGGGAGAGTATAATAACAGTTCGTATTAGAATAATTTTGGTACCTAGGAATCATCAATATAGAATGAAACCAATAATGTATATTTTAGGGGAAGTTGTCTTAAACATGACACTTGTAACAGATCAGGGTGAGATGTGTGTACCTGGTTTTATATATATATATATACATATAACTCAGCATCTTTGTCTTTTTTAAAGTTGATTGATTTCATTTTCAAAATCAGCTAATGCTTGCTTTAACATTAAATCATAGTCAATTTCTTCTGCACCAGTAGCAGCCTATTATAGATAGATGTATACAGAGTTAGAACAACCATAAAATATGAATTACACTTACCTTTTGTTTCTTGTTTGGTATATTCCCGTCCTCTTCTCCATCCAGAGGTCGTTTAAGCGTATCTTCAGTATCAGCAGTGTCAATCACTGCTTGATGATCCGCGTCGTCTATTTTAGTTTCAATAGACTTCTTGTTCGCTGGTTCCTCCACAATAGGAGACGATATTTCATCTTCCTCTACATCCATATTATCATCATCGTCATTAATAACAATAGGAGTTTCGTCTGTAGCTGTTGTTTCTTTGTCTTTGTTCTTCTTGGGACCAATGGGGTAATGATAAGGAAACATTTCATAAATTCGCTTGAGTTCAAGGTCGTCCATTGGAAACTCAAAGATATAAGGGACGTGTGGCTCTTTTTTTGCTGCCCACTGCGCCACCATTTTTGCTACATGTTTATTCCATGTTTTTGTATGTGCCAAAGAAGGTCGTCTGTTCTTTTGAAATAATAGCTTTTGCTTCGTCTCGTCATCCAGTTCGCGTATTTTTGTAGACCAATCGATCGCAATTTCCCTCTGTACACTCAAGATGCGAATATCTGGTGTATCCATAGTAGTTAAAAGGAGCCTTTGAAAGGGACGTCTTGATGATACATTCTTAAATTGTTGAAATGTAGACTCAGCGTATTGAATAGCGCTATCGTAAACGATACATAAATCGATTTCTGTACGTGTCACAGGTTTGTTCTATCAAAAAGGTATTTTTGTGTGTGCGTGTGCGTGTGTTTTAAAAAGGAGTGTTCCCACCTACCGCGTTAAATGACTTACCTCTCTGTCTGATTTTCTAATCTTGATCACCAAACCAAATGTGTTTGTACCAGGAACTAACACAGATAATTTCTCGTTGTTATATCCGTTTCTTTTACATACTTGAGTAAGTGCATCTTCCGAATAAATATCACAGCACAATACACCAAGATCAAAATTCTAACAACGCGTCATATATGTAAATACATCGTTCTTTTTTTTTTTTTTTTTTTGTGTGTGTGTGTGTGTAGTATTTTATTATTTACGATATTTTTTGATACAATTTCATCAATGAAATCAATCAAGAATTCTTGTTTACCAATAATCTTTGATTGACTCAGAGAATGTGAAAATACAGCAAGTATATTATTCACAGTCATATTTGGTAGATTTAACACGTTTTCATATAATTCAATTTGTTGTGCTGAGGCCATAGTGGGTATACAATTCTCTTTAGTTATAGGTAAACTACTATTATCACAGAAAGGCACTATTGTTTCTTGAGGCTGATTGATTTTATTATATTTCTCTTTATATAACTTTCCATTGATATCAGTTGTACGTGGGTTGCCTTCAAGCTTTTTTAATCCTACTGTTTCTTGCTGCATTACTGTCATTGGGTTTGATTGAAAGAGAAAAAAAAAAAAAAAAAAAAAAGAGAATCTATAAAAATAAAAATATAAAAAAAAAATTTTTTTTTTTTTTTTTCCATTTTATAGACTATGGGTAGTCATACGTAGTAGTCTCCTGTCTTGCTATTTATAAATAATTTATGTGCATAAATGTAAATCCACCCCTTTGCCCAACAACACCTTCTCATAATGTGTCTAGATTTAGGAATGACATAGTGTATGATGTGTTTGTCAAAATTTGAAGTAGTAAAGGGGTTGAACCAATCAAAATGAAGGTTTGGCAATAATGAGGAAAAGGACCTACATTGTTCTATATTGTTCTTGTTTATTCTATGGGTTTATTTTTTTTTCTTCTTTTGAGACACAAAGCACTAAAAATTTCCCTTTTTCTTCTCTCTCTCCTTTTTTTTTTTCTTGTAATTATGCAATCACCTTCGATAGACGATAGTAGAAGAATGTCGAATTTACAGCAAGAAGTGGAATTATTTTTAAATCAATGTGGATTATCGCAATATTTTGAGATTTTTATTGAAGAAGGATTTGATAGACTAGAATCAGTAAAAAAAAAAAAAAAAAATCGATATTTATCCTTAAAAAGAAGTTCACCACTTTATTTTTAAAAATTAGTTGCTGGAAATAACCGAAACAGATTTAATACAAATGCAAGTAAAGCGAGGGCATCGAAGAGTAAGCAAAATAATTCGTTGCTACGATACGTCATGAATTTTAACTTTTAAGAAATAGCTATTACAGAGAGCTATTTTAAATACAAAAGGAATTCCTTCAACAGTACCATTAAATATAACACCTATTAAAGAATTAACAACAAACTACAGCAATAGTATACCTTTACAAAAGACTAATTTACAACCTAATGAAGCAATTGACATGTCATTACAATCATTAAATGGATCTCCCATTACTTCTTCCGCTTCTTCTTTATCTACATTAAACAATGAATCTCAACAACAACAACAACAACAACAACAACAACAACAACAACAACAAAAACCATATAAACCTAATGAATACTTTCCATCGGCTGGTACGATGACACATAGTTCACAAACCGGAATGTCTTCTACAGAAGAAGAAGCAGTCACCAGTGATAATGTACATCGTTTATGGAAAAGAAAATATCATCGACATGCTAAGCCTGATACCAATGCGCCTGTTAAACCACCTTCTGCTTATGTCATGTTCTCCAACGATGTACGCGCAGAACTTAAACAACAAAACAAGTCTTTTACTGACTTGGCAAAAATCATTGGTGATCGTTGGAAGAATATCTCTCCTGAAGAAAAGGAAAAGTATGAGATCAACGCTCAAAAAGCAAGAGAAGAGTATTTAAAAAATATGGAAGAATATCAAAAGACAGATGCCTATAAACAATATCAAAAGTATATCTCTGACTTTAAAGCAGAGAATGAAGCAGCAGGTACAACAAAACAAAAAGCATAAATAGACACAATGTTAACCCTTATAAAAAGCGCGTCCTGTGGGTCGGCCTAGGAAAAGGTATAAACGAGATGAAGACAAGGAATATAGTGACGATTCTGCTGTTGCAACAACAAGAAGAGCGTCGTCTATCTCGTCTCATCCTGAAGAATTTCGTCAACGTAGTCTATCTTCTTCTGATCAAAGACACTATCCATTTTATTTATTAAATGATGATAATCGACCTCCTGATAAGACTTGAAAATCTTGTTGAGTGTACTCTCTCTCTCTCTCTATTCTATATCTCTCTCTCTTCTTTTTTTTTTTTTTTTTTGTATAAAAATATGTATTATTCTGTTGACAAGCTATATATATATAATAGATAGATAATAATAATATGTGTGGGGAAATATATAAGTGATGATGATCACCAAAAAGTTCACGTGGAGTATGACAAAGGGAAAAGATTTATGTACAGATTTTCTATGATTGTTATTATAAGAGTCGTATGAGTGGGGATCGAAAAAGGCGGTGTATAGCAGGATCTTGTTCTTGTTCCTCTTCTTGTTCTTCATGAATAGCATCAAATTCAAATTGATGTGGCTGCATCACTCTAGAAAGTCGATATTTGACACCTAAATAACTGAGATAGTTGGCTTTAGGAAAGACACGTACTCTTCGCACACCAGGAAACAAACGGTCTTCTATATCTACAAAAGTGCCTCCAAGTCCTAAAGTTTGTTCTAATTTATGTTGATTTGAATTGGCAAAAGGAACCCATTTCGCATTGATAAACACAAGCCATGTGAAATTATTATTCGTCGTATGATTCACATGATGGTGGTTCTTATATTCTGCAGTCTGCTGTAGCGCTTGCTCAAAATGATAAGGATGATCTCGAATATTATGAATAGTCATTAAAGAAGAAAGAAATAAAAAGGAAACAGGTGGTTTTTTTTTTGTTAGAGATATCTCTTACTATTATTATGGGTGATACATCCTTGTGACTTTATTCTTCCATAATAGGCTCTTCATCTTCTGGCAAGTCAAGAGAAGAAGAGACCTTGTAAAAATAACGAATCATCTTTCTTGCTGATTTCAATGTCACATTATGAACAGGATGAGTAGCTGCTAACAAATTATTCACGTCTCCTATAATCATATATTCGTTCTTGCTTGTCCATAATAAAGATCGTAATCCACCTTCTACCTGTCCTCTTGGTTGATATTCAACGTGATGTTGCGCTATAGATAACCCGGATAAACAATAGCATGTATGATAAAAATCAGCCCCTTTACCAGGCTTATCTATCAACCCTCCATTGTTTGATTGACAACAAACCAAGATATACTCTTGTAATGCCTCTCTGTCAAATAAATAATCAACTGCATTATGTCAGTGAGGTAGCTTCTCTTTTTTTTTTTTTTTTTTCTTTTGTCTTACTGTCATCAAAAGAGGCTTGTGAGCGTATTATTTCTGCTTGAATGATAGGGAAATCACCTGCTCCCCAAAACGAATAACACCCATCCACTAATTTGTTGGATCTTCCTTGAAATCCACCTTCCAAGCCCATTTGCCGTTCAGTGCACCAATAGACAAACTTTTCAAAATTTAAACGATCAACGCCACCTAATATCTCTAAAGCAGCTAACCCACAAAACGTGTATCCATTGTGTGCTTCTTTACCAGGATAAGGTCCAATGCCACCTTCATAGGTCTGAGATGATACAATAAACTCAATACAATTTTCAGTCAACTCGGGTGTCAATAAATTTGTCATAGCAGCCACCGAAAGTGCACAATAAGAACCTCGAATATCAATCTCCCCTCCTTCATGCATTGTGAATGAACCATCCGGTCGTTTCATTCTCATTAAAAAGCCATAAAGAGCCTCCCTAGAATGACAATGAACACAACACTCCTCCAAAACAATGATTCTTTACCTATCAAGAAGGTCGTACGCTTCTTGTGTTCCTGTGATCGCAATGGCATTGACAGCTGCATAAGTCGTTGCCAAATGACCCAGTTGGTCATTACCACCGCCAAATCCACCTGTAGATAACTGCCAATTCTTTAACGTGGCCACAGACCTAGTACAATGAGTCTTTCTATTTCTTCTTTATATTATTTACTTGTACCTTTGAATAGTAGTGCTGTCGAGTGAAACTTCTAGTAAATCCAAAGCATGCAGAATCCAATACAAAACCCAAGGCTTACTCGCGTCTAAAGCAGCCCCCCAACTACCAAGTCCGTTCAACCCTTTCTTCAAATAACTGACATGAGCTTTACGATTCAACTCAATACTAATCCCAAACCGTTAAAAAGTCTTCCATAAAAAGTACGTGGTTTATTACCTGTCCAAAGACAGCTTGTCTTTATTATTGGGTGCATAGGGTATAAACTTTTCTAAAATACTTTCCTCTGTTCGTTTCTATTATGAACAGTGTGTTAAAAAATAAAGACGTTTTTTTCCATCTTGACTTTTTACTTGTTCAATAGAGGAATCGGTAGGTAAATTGTCGTCTTTGAAACGTAAATGACTAAAAGATATATTTCCACTAAGAATTCCCATTGAATGAAATAAAGAGGAGTAAAAAAGCGTAGAGAGTAGACAAACAAGATATATGTGTCTACATAAAGAACCGTCACAATACAAACAATCACCAAACTGTCAAAAGGCGTGTTCTTTCTCCTTTTTTTTTTTTTTTTTTTTCATTTGGTCAACTTAGAATGGAATACGGTAAATAAGTGTTCTTTGTCACTATGAATACGTCATGGACTTATTTTATTCAGGGGATAAAGAAAAGAAATTGAATGAAGAATACAAGTTGTGGAAAAAGAATTCTCCCTTTTTATATGATCTTGTCATAACACATGCATTAGAATGGCCCAGTTTAACTTGTCAATGGTTTCCCGATGTAGAAAAGTAAAAAGTAAAAGATCGCACACAGACACACACATGTTAACATGTTAGCTATTAGTCGACCTAGTAAGAATTACAAAACACAACGATTATTACTTGGTACACATACAAACGATGAAGAACCCAATTATTTGATGATTGCCAATGTGCAACTTCCCAAAGACAATCAAGACGTTGACCTTCGTAAATATGAAGAAAACACCAATGGTAAAAGCAAAAACAGTGTCCATTTGATCCTCTTTCTTATGCAGCATTTTTTTTTTTTTTTTTTTTTTTTTTTTAGAGTTGGGAGGTTATGGTGGGTTTAATGATGCACATATCCATATTACACAAAAAATTGTTCATGAGGGCGAAGTCAACCGTGCACGATACCAGTTTGAAAATCCCAACATTATTGCTACGAAATCAAGATCAGGGGATGTTTATGTCTTTGATAGAACCACGCATGAATCGTTTCCTAAAGAAAACGAACCATTTAATCCAGCATTGACGTTGAAGGGACATACGCAAGAAGGATATGGATTATCATGGAATCCTCACAAGACAAAATCAACTCATTTGTTAAGTGCAGGCTTTGATCGGATCATTTGTCATTGGGATATTGCAGCAGCTTCACGAGATCACCGCGTATTACAGCCTTTGAGGAAATATGAAGGACATACAGCCAGTGTTATGGTAAGAAGAGAGAGATATAAGAAGCGCGTTTGGATTGATTTTTTATTGATAGGATGTGGCGTGGCATACGAAACACGATTCTATACTTGCTTCTGTTGGTGATGATAAATCATTATTTATGTAAACACCACTACCTTTTGATTCGGTATATAATACTAACATGAAGACTATGTTTAGTTGGGATTCAAGAAGTGAAACGAATGAGCCCCTTCATCAAAGCCAAACGCATGATGCAGAGGTGAACTGTGTAGGATTTAGTCCTTCTAATGAATGGATTGTTGCCACTGGTTCTTCGGATAAAGTAAGCCAGCAAACAGGGAGGCAAAAAGCAAGAAACTAACTTTTACGTTAGACAGCTGCATTATGGGATATACGTAACTTGACACGTAGTTTACATGACTTAAAAGGTCATGGGGATGGAGTAGTTCAGTTGGCCTGGTCACCGCATAACGATGCTATTTTAGCTACAGCAAGTGAAGATAGGAGAATTCATGTATGGGACTTGGCCAGAATAGGTGATGAAGAAGATGGAACACCCGAATTACTGGTAAAAGAGTGATTTAAGTTTTATACCCACCACTTACACCTTTTGATCTAGTTTGTGCACGGTGGACATACAGGAAAGATATCAGACTTCAGTTGGAACCCAGCTGAGCCTTGGATGATCGCCAGTACAGCTGAAGACAATACTGTTCAAACCTGGGAAATTGTAAGCATACATTTGCTCTTGTTTTTTTTTTTTTTTTTTTTGACTGAATTGTTTGTAATATAGGCAAGTACAATTTATGGACAAGAACACGTTGATGAGTCTAGCAATAATAAGATGGATATCTTTTAAATAAAATATACATCATATGATGACTTTTATGACTCAAATGGCTTTTCCCTTACACCAATTTTATCTACCCAAACAAAACGCACGTACACCACAACAAAATTTAGTAATTTGCTGTTTTTGAAAAGAATCTAGAAAAATTTTCTTTGGGCACACATGATTTAAGGTTAATCATTTCATTCGCTCCTTCTTCTGTCAATCTTGGCTATACTTTAAAAGGGGCTTTGCAAGTTAAAAGAAGGTCAACCACCACCTTTTGGAAATAATAGCGAGAGTGCCCGATGAGTTTTAAATGAACGAATATGATGATATGCCCGTTGGACCAATGTGTGAATTTTAACGGTCTATAAACTTTAGAAGAACATGTTGCACACAATATTAATTTTATTGTTGTTTGAAGCAAACTGACGTGTAAAAATAGAAAATTCAAGTAAAGCATGTTTTTAGTCTATTATATATTGATAGAAAAGCATTATATCACGTGCATTATAGTGTTGGTGATGATACCCATTCTTCAAGGGGATGATGATGATATCAGTTAGAATTTAGTGTAGATTATAATAGCCAATAAGATAAGAGCGATAGTAAAAATTTTTGCTGATTTCCTTATTTAGGTTATAAACAAAAAGAAAAGGAATAACGCCAGCAGTTATTTTTCTCATTGATAAAATGATTGGAAAAGGAGAAAATTAGTTGTGATGACGACGAACGAGATAACAATAAAAAACACACGTTCTTTCTTGGTTGTGTGGGAGCTTACCAAAAAGGAGAGGTGTGGGGGAAGATAAGGACAAGAAGTAAATAGGAAGCATTTTGATTGGTGAAGATTTCAAAGCATAAAAATAAATCAAAAAAAGAAAAGAAATTTCATCTTTTTTCTTCTTCTTCTTCTCTAAACAAGTTGTAATTTTTTGAATGATATTTAATATAAATTCAAGCGTTTATTTATAACATGTCAGATTTAAATTGGTGTACATTCTGTGATAATGCAGTGAATCCCTTCTCTGTAAGTAAACAATATTGAGAAAAGAAAGAGAGAGAAAGAAAGAAAGAAAAACTAATGTATATTATATATAATAGGAATCACTTTATTGTAGTGAACAATGCCTTCGTGCAGATGCCCTTCGAAACCACCCTTTACTTGGTTATACATACCCTGAATTTATTGATTTCCCTAGACCCAATAGCAATCATTATACACCATACAATCATGATGATAATTCTTCTTTAGCATCTGCATCACCTGCATTATCAGCGACTTCATCAAAATCTTCTAACAGTAGTATCCAATTTTCTCCACCCAAATTTGACCTGTTATCATCCTCTACTTCATTACCTCCTGTGACTACAACAACTACTGTAAAATTAACTCATTTTAATTATACTTCCATATTTGATAACCAACATCATGTTTTATAATAATATCCCCCTCTATCTCTCTCTCTCTCCTTTTTTTTTTCTACTTTAAAGCTATGTAAATAAAATATATATATATACTATATACCATCAGGTACCCAAAAAAAAAAAAAAATTGAATAAAATGAACCGAAAATTGCGAATAATCTTTATATGGAGATTTTCAACAAAAAAGATAAACCTCTTCAATGGTAATGATTCAAGTCACACTTTATACAAACTTTGGCGTCGTCAAAAATGAGTTTTATTGGTAATTTTAAACAATGACAGTGGGAAATTTAACGCTTTGATAAGTCCAACACACGTTATCTCAGGCCCCCTTTCCTATCATCATAGGTAATCCTTCCATAATAGGAATCATTATCTCCCCCTCCCCCTGACATTTTGCATAAAATCATTTTTGCAAATTGCACATGTCTCCTCCTCCCCATTTTCTATTATTGCCTTTCTTCTTCTTCTTCGGGCGTGGATACAATAGTTCTGTGCCTTGGAGCTGCCCAATCTTCTTGTGAGTAAAACAAAGAACTTAGAATAGGTGAATTCACATGTATTTGTCTATTCTCTGCATTATAATAAACAGGAACCCAAATTGGCTGTTGCTCATTGTTGGAAGAAGTCGATGAAGTGGAAGAAGAACCTATGGAGAGTCTCAATCCACGAATTTGAGTGACAATCGCCTGTTCATATTTTGGAAGTGACGGGTCTTGTCGATGATAGGAAGGTAGTGTTTCATCATCCGTGCTTGACATGGAACGGATACTGCGATTGTCGTTTTGTGATCGAAAAGAAGGTGGTTGTGACGATACAACTCGATGTCGTGGTGGGGAAGAACAAACTCCACAAAATACATATTTATTTACGTTGTGCCAGTATTTCGTTTTGAAGAAAATCACACGGATGAGTAGAATCAAAAGACAGAGAAAGGCAAAGACGGAAATAGAAGTAAGTGCAATGATAGCTGGACTATTATTTCGAAATCCGTTGTTAGTACTGTGTGGGTTGATATGGCCACTTGCCGCTGGATGATGGTTTGCTGTGATGTTGTAGGGTACACTATTAGGAGGAAAATTGGTATTATCCAATGGTATAGGTTTTGGCGGTGGAGACCCGTCATTCATAATAAGCTGACATGTATTTTGGTCGCATGTAAGGTTTTTCCATGTATGTTGCATTGTCGTATTTCCTTGTCGATATGGGTAACATTCTGTACTTGTATTACAATCATCTGTATATATATTAAATATAAATATATATCTAGCCATGTGTACTAGGCTTACCGTCATCTGTGCCAGATGATAAACAGTAGTTGTAGAAATCATATCCATAATCCTGATCAGTTGCTGCACAAGTAGACCCATCATTATTGCCTGTTGAATAGGGTGTTGCTAATATACAGTCACTGGGTACACATAATGCACAGAATTTACAGACACCGTTCATACATCCTTCCCCGCTAATAAAAGAGCAATAAGGCGAGTCACTATCGTCATCGTCGTCGTCGCTACTATCGTAAATACCATCGTCCTGTTGATAACTTTTATGAATAAATAGAGCAAATAATAGTGAAGTAAGCATCTTGAGGTAAAGGGGAACTTGCCCAAAAGGAAAAAGAGAGAAGAAGAAAAGAAAAAGAAAAAGGGAAACGCTTTTTTTTTTTTTTCCTGTTTATTTTTGTTGTGTAGGGTTGTACAGTTATTGTTGGTGGCTATACTTATACATAAGAAAGGGACCCTAAATTTAGACGCAAAAGACATCATCTTGATGCTTTGTTTTTTTTTTTTTTTTTTTTTTTTTTAGAATTCAACAAGTGCTTGTAACATTTGTTAAAAATAGACTCTATGTTGTCTTTTGCACAACAAATATTTATAATTCAAAGAACCTTCTTGCAATAATGATTAATGTGTAGTAGCCGAACTTTGTTGCACAGCCATTGTGAAAAATGACATCCCAAGCAGAAAAAGATACTATTTATTTTTATCGGCTTGTTTCCTAAGATTATAAAATTGTAAAGTACACAAATAGACCACCTTCCCAGCCTCTTTGAAAGCTTATAAATAATTGATACAAGCTGCTGTTAAAAGAGTACAATAAAGCATCAGTGTGGTTTTGGTTGAAATCAAATTTTTGCTGTATATCTGTGATAATTTTATCATCGATTTGGGTTATAGTGACACCATGACTTCGGCTCTTTCCATTCTCGATTCCTGAGAACTTCTATAGAGTTCCTCCTTGTGTCAAGGAAATGCTAAAGCAAGAAAAGAGAGAGAAAGAAAATCACCACTGGGTTTTAATCAGGCCTGCCAATCGTTGTTGCTGTGACTTTGTAAATTGCACTCAAGCATCCCCAGGTCTTTCTATCATAGTTTTTTTTTTTTTTTTTTAATTCAACTTTACAAAAGAAAGAGAATGTCTTTATTAAAATCAGCTGTCAACGCTTCTACATTATTAAAGGTACCTAGAACCATTCACTATGTACAAAAAAAAGACATGATTTGAATTACAACCTGTCAAAAAAACTAAGAACATCTTAGAACTAACCCTGGTTTAGGCATCATCAATTCAAAAGAGAGCTTTTGCTTCTGTCGTTGAAACTGCACCTAAAGGTGAGATCTTTTCGTTAATCCCAACCATTTCTCTTCACTCAATGACATTATAGCCTTACCTAATACAGTGCAAGCTTTCCTCCGTGATTTTAAGACTAATGAACCTACATCAATCATCGATCTCGACAAGAATGTGTTTGGCGCTCCACTTCGTCGTGACATTCTCCACCGCGTTGTCGTCTGGCAACGTGATGCCATGCGTCAAGGTACACACTCCACCAAGACACGATCCGAAGTCGCTGGTACAGGTAGAAAACTCGCCCCCCAAAAGGGTCGTGGTAAGGCCCGTATGGGTGACGGTAAAGCCCCCCACTTCACTGGCGGTGGTATCGCATTTGGACCCAAGCCCCGCGATCACAGTACTGAATTACCTCGCAAGGTGCAAGCTTTCGGTTTGCGTGTTGCTCTCAGTGCAAAATACGCTCAGGATCAATTGATCGTGGTGGACTCTCTTGAAGGCGTCTTAGAAACCCCCAAGACCCGTGAATTGGACACCATCTTGCAATCAGTCTATGGCCCTTCCCCTCGTACCTTGGTCGTCGTTGATACCTGCAACCCCGCTTTAGAATTGGCCGCTCGCAACATTCCCGATTGTGAAGTCATTCATGTGGAAGAAACAAACGTCTTGGATTTATTAACTTACGACAAATTGATTATTGAAAAGGATGCCGTTCAGACATTAGAAGAAGTTCTCAGAGTGGATTAAAATTAGAGTGAAAAGAAGAAAAGGCGAGAGAAAGAATTGTATATAAATAATAAAATTAACTTTTTATATGAACTTTTCAGTTTTTTTTTATTATTATTTATAATGCTAATTTTACAATATTTCAAAATATGAAAAGGTTTGTTTAGATGACAAAAAAAAAAAAAACAATCTTCTATTTTTTTTCGTCTTAAAGAAATAATAAAACTACCATCCAGAACCAGCGTTAGAAGGAGCAGAACCCCAACCATCGTTACCGCTAACAGCAGGAGCAGAGCCCCAGCCACCATCGTTAACAACAGGGGCTTGTTGTTGTTGAGGAGGAGGAGTAGATTTAGCAGGTTCAGAAGCACCCCAACCGCCAGCACTTTGTTGAACAGGTTCAGAAGCGCCCCAACCACCAGCTTGAGGAGCAGGGGATTGTTGTTGAGGGGGAGGAGTAGACTTTACGGGCTCAGAAGCACCCCAACCGCCAGCACTTTGTTGGACAGGCTCAGAAGCGCCCCAACCGCCAGCACTTTGTTGAACAGGTTCAGAAGCACCCCAACCACCAGCTTGAGGAGCAGGGGATTGTTGTTGAGGGGGAGGAGTAGACTTTACGGGTTCAGAAGCGCCCCAACCACCGGAAGATTGGTTGGTGGTAGTTTCAGTGGCACCACCCCATCCACCGGAGGCAGCAGAAGCGTCCCAGTCCCCGCCAGATTCAAAGTTACCAGAGGCATTGTTATCAGCACCATAGCTGTCAGCACCGTAACTGTTGTCGGCACCATCCTTAGCAGCGTGACACTTAAAGCATTCGGATCTGCTAGCAAAGTTAACAGCGGAACAACTATAAAAAGAAATATGAATGAGTATGACGGAATTATTATCGATTCATTGTCTACTTACGAAGGACAGTCCCAATCACCTTCACGTCTAGCACGAGGCTCGCGTCTGGGAGCACCCATACCTTCGGGTCTAGCGGCGTTACATTTGAAGCATTCGTAACGAGAAGCAAAGTTGCTTTGTTGACATTCAGGACAGTCCCAATCACCAGGTCTAGAGTTGTTTTGTCTACCACCACTGTAGTCATCGTTACCGTAACCACCGCCACCGTAGCTGTTGTCACCACCTTCAGCACCTTCGGGCTTGGGAGTGCTACACTTGAAGCATTCGTGACGAGAGGCAAAGTTGGAGATACCACAAGAAGGGCAGTTCCAGTCACCAGGGCGACCAGTGTTCTTGTTACCAGAGTCCCAAGCTTCATCAGCGGCACCGGTACCATCAGCATTGTTGTAACCTTGAGGAGCACCAGGGACGTTTCTTTCCATGGGGACGTATTCTTGACCAGCGTAAGAGGGAGCTTGGACATCGTTATCATCGAGATCTTCATCAAAAGTGATATCTTCGGTGACATAAGGTTGCAAGAAGTCAGGAACGCTTTGCTTACATTCGAGCAATAACTTGGTTAATTCAGGGGCCAAATTGTCACTACGACTGTTGAAGAAAGAAGTAGCCAAACCAGCCTTACCGACACGAGCAGTACGACCGATACGATGAATGTATTCATCCATATCTTGAGGCATATCGTAGTTGATAACGTGCATGACGTTCTTAATATCGATACCACGGGCAGCAACGGCAGTAGCGACCAAAATAGGACACTTACCGCTCTTGAAAGCCAACAAAGCGTCTTCTCTTTCCATTTGGGTACGGTCACCATGAATGGAAGTAGAGGGGAAACTACGTTCATAAAGGTAGTGATCCAAACTAAGTAAAATGGAAAATAAGTATATAAGGTATTTAATATATGCAAGATCTTTTGTTTTGTTTACCTATCAGCACTTCTCTTAGTTTCAACGAAAATAAGAGTACGACTGGGGGGTTGAGAGTTCAACAAGTTACGGAGAGCTTCTCTCTTTTCATCTTCTTCAACATACATGATCTAATTCATTATATTAGATATGGCTATCACTTTAGTGTATATATGAATACTAACGTTTTGAGTGATGGAGCTAGAAGTACCACCGACACGGCCAACCTTCAAGAAGAGGTAATCGGGCTTCAAGAAATCACGAGCAAGAGCACGGATAGCTCTAGGGAAAGTAGCAGAGAACAAGAGAGTTTGTCTGTCAGCGTTCATACCGTTCTTTTCAATGATATTACGAATAATAGCTTCGAAACCCATATCCAACATTCTGTCGGCTTCATCCAAAATAAGATATTTGACTCTAGCGAGACTGATCTTACCACGTTGGATGAAATCCATAAGACGACCGGGAGCAGCAGCCAAAACATCGCAACCTCTTTCGAGTTGACGAATTTGACCAATTGAATCAGCACCACCATAAACGGCACTAAAAAAAAAGATTAATTTAGGTGCTACATTAAATTTTTCTCCTTGACAAAAAGGAAATTAATGCTTACCAAGGACGGAGAGAAGATCTATAAGTGAGCTATATTGTATGTTGATCAATAACTCGTATGCACGTTTAATTAATTTATACACTTACCTTTCTGCATTCATCAAAAATTTGAGAACACAATTCACGAGTAGGGGCAATAATAAGAACAAGGGGTTCAGCCTTATAAGTTCTGTATTCATAAGGAGCAGGACGAGGCTTTTGAAGTTCTCTGGCATTGTAGAAAAGAGAAGATAAAGTAGGGACAAGGAAAGCGGCAGTCTTACCAGAACCTAAAAACAAAAAAAAAAATTTTCAATTATTTTTGAAAAAATCTTTCAACTGTGGCGCTTACCAGTCTGGGCACAAGCCATCAAATCTTTGCCTGTGGTGACAATGGGGATAGAGTAGGTCTATAAAATAATACAAAATAAATAATGATAAACAAATAACAAAAAAAAAACTCGTTTCATACTTGAACAGGGGTAGGAACACTGTAGCAAGCGAGGCGAATATTCTCCTTCATAACAGGGTGAAGATCGGCGGAATCAAACTAAAAAAAGAATATCCAATTGACGATTAGAAAAAGGGAGGATGAGATTGGTCATTTCACGAGTAATACTTACGTTAGGAATAGGAGGAGGGGCGTTACCACGTTCTACGCGAACAGGAATGTTCTTGTACTTGGAAAAGTCAAGACCGGTGTGATCACTGTTACCAGCACCAAAGAGTTCGTTTTCGAGTTCTTCATCACGAGGAGCCATACCGTCGTCACCAACTGCATTTTCGTTATATTCATAACGAGCACGGTTAGAAGCCCACTTGTAGCTTCTGTGTTGCATTTGTTCTTCAGTGAGTTCACGACGAGGAGGACGGTCTTCATTGCTACGTTCTTGACCACCACCGTAGTTATTGCTGTCGCCACCAAAGTTATTGCTGTCGCCACCAAAGTTATTGCTGTCGCCACCAAAGTTGTTTCCACCAAAATCATTGGTTTGAGGAGCAGAAGATCCTTCGTTACCCCATTCCATCTGGGCGTTACCAGAGGAGAAATCAACGTTACCAGAATCCCAAGACATTTTTATATTCTTATATTTTTTTTCAAGAAAAAACAAAAGTTGCCTGGAAAAATTGATAGAAAAGAAGAAAAACAAAAAAAAAAAAAAAAACGTGTGTAGGAAATGATGAAGCATCAGTTAATTGAAAACCCGCTCCTATCAAAAACGATAGTGACGTTTTGACGTGTTGGTTTATTCACTACAATTGGTAAAACTTGTTCATATTGACTTTATAGAAAAAAGGCGATATGCTTCAAGTTCATGAAAAAAGAAGTTGTAATATTTACATATTTTACATAGTTCCCGACAACACTTTTTGATTGGACACCGCGTAATAGCTATACTATACTTCATTTGGCGTCTTACAAATAATTGGCACACGCACACACACACACAAGTAAGGGGTTTTTGGAACAAGAATTTATCATACCGTCATTTGAAGCAATCTATCAAAAGAAAAGGTTTTTTAAATATCTCTAGATGTATACCAGCGTCATTATCCTTTTTTTTTCTCTTGTATAAAATCAAAACAATGCCTTACAAACACGGTGCAGGTGAAAATAAAGCTGTTGTCAATTTCGAGTACCCGTGCTACTTGTGCAGTTATATCATGAGTAAGCCCAAAGTTGTGATTGACCATGTAAGACGCATTCACGGCTACGAGATTCCTACTCGTCAAGTTGGGCATAGAAGACCTCCTGATGCCGAATTCGACTACCAAAATGACCCCAAGGGGGATTACGATTTACAACACTATTCTTGTGCCTCTTGTTGGTTTCATTGCCCAGAGACTGGTATTGAAGAATTAAAGAATCATTATCTTACTACTCACAAGCCCAAAAATGTGGACCCCAGCAAGAATGAAGAGAAAGGTGAAGCACCTAGTCCTCCAGATAATGAAGATACAGAACACTATGTACGTACAGCAATGGACACAGATGAACCAAAGTATGAAATTGAATCTGAAGAAGACGTTCAAGAACAAGAAGAGAGAAGCAAGAAGCCTCAAAGAAGGGGTCGTGCTAAGAAAGAGCAAGAGTCTCTGAGTTCTGTTGATGCTTCAGATATTTTGGGCAAATTGAATGAATTGACAGACCTTTTCAAAAGTCTTCTCAAATAAGTAACAATAATTATCACACACAGTATAGCTTTATTTTGCTTCTTTATATTATAAATAAATAAACAATCTTTGGCGTGATATATTTTAATGCAACTATTGAAGTGGTTAAGACACGGGCTACTAACATAGAATACCTTTTCTAAACACTGATATTAGTCATACTATATATGCTTGGCAAAACGTTATTGATATACTAGCTTGTATTAATTTAGTGAGCTGCTTCATATATTCTAAGTATATCGCATAGAGCTTTGACAATAAAACATATATACAAGTATTTGAGTACTTCCACTGGATATTTTTGGAATCTTTCGTTTGATTTGGTTATTAAGATGTCTATACATAATAGCCACACCTCTACTCAACTATAACAGCAATACCTGTTTGCACGCATATATGCATTCTTAGAGTGAATTGGGCAGCTAGAAGGAGAAAATCGAATAAAATGGCTGGATTGCGTGTCTGCAACTTTCTAATTAATTCTAGAATGGATCAGGTAGAAAACTTGTTCTATGAGGAGTTATTATTTTGATTCATTTTACTTAATATTTTAACGACAAAGTTTTGTGAGATATAAAATAAAATTCTTTCTTCTTATACATTGTCTTTTTTCTCTACAATTTATCACGTAAATGCCTTATAGACACGGTGAAAACAAACATAAGCAAGTTGTTAAGTTAGAATATGCATGTTACATTTGTGGCGACATCTTGAGCGCCGCTAAGGTTGCTATTGATCATGTCAAACGAATTCATGGTATTGAAATTCCTTCCCGTCAAGTGGGTCGCAACAGACCCTCGAGCAAGGAATATGAGTACCAGAGGGATTCCAAAGGTGATTTTGACTTGTTGCATTACTCTTGCGCTTCCTGTTGGTACCATTGTCCAGAAACAGACCTTACTGAACTGAGAGATCACTACGTTGAGGAGCACAATCCCAAGAATGTAAGTAGCGGTAGAAACCGAAACAAAAATCAAAATGACAGCGATGAATATTATGGACGTGCTTCTGATGAGGAAGAAGATGGTAACAGCCAAAAAACCTCGGACGTAATTATGGGCAAGTTGGATGAAATAACTGAGCTTATCAAAGGTCTGCTCAAATAGCTGACTGCGAGTAAAAATGCTCATATATATGTACAACTGTGTATTGACTTTCCATTTTCGATATATAAGATAATAAAGCAATATTGTGAAAATTTCCATAGGTGACAATCTTATTAGATCAAAGCACACAGTTGTGCTCTCTTAGATTATAGATGTTATGCAGAAGTAGCAGCTCAAGGTAGTACCTTCTAAAAGTTGCGAAAGTTGACTTTATCAGGAGTATATGCGTCTAAAGATTTCACGTGCTTTTGCTCTGAAAAGTATTTAGGCTCTCCACAATAGTTATGCGTATGATATCATGTATATACAGTATATCAACAAACTCTAATTTTGCGACAATTCCAAGTGATTAAAGAGCATATATTCTGTCAAATATACAGAGAAGACACTTACAATGTAAAGCTGTAAGAGCTCTCTTTTGAAGCTAAAGACTTTTAGATCGGCACAAGGGTTCCGCTTAAAATGACACCTGATTAATTGTAATTAGTGATACAAAACTATAGCTTTGTGTAATGTAACCTTCTTGGGAGCTTCATTGGCGTAAATAACATCATTTAACAAGAAAACAAGGAGTTTTGTTTTAAACAAAAAGAAGGGAGAATTATAGACATTTTTATTTAATCAAGGAGAAAGGTTTTTTAAATGGAGGATGGTATATCCATACCCATTTCTAGTGCACGTTGTTTGAGATAAGTATACATTTTATATTGAAGAGAGAACAGAGGAGAGTCAGTTTGAGCTTCAGCAAGATAAGATTGGACATCTACAATTAGTTTCAAGAGGCTTTCGTCCATCATGTAGGGCTCTTCTTCTTCCTCTTCTTCTTGTTGTTGAATGTAGTCTTCGTCAAAATTTTCTATTGTGTCCAACATTTCTTGATCATATTCTTGGAAATAATTCAATTCCTGTTCGTACTCTTCAACTGTAAATTCTTTCTCTACGTGTTGCTGTTCCATCATATTTTCATTATTGTTATTTTCATAAATTTCATTATTATTATTTGTCATCATTGTTGAAAAAAAAAAGAATGTGTGGAGTTAGATGGCTTTTTTTTGCGCTTGAGGTGCCTTCCTTTGTATTTTAAAGATTCTACAGAAATAAAAGAAAAGCTTTCAAAGTAAATTCGCTGCTATTTTGAAGGCTTTTATTTTTTAACAAAGAAAATATTATTAAAAATAAAAGAAGGCCTCAAGTCAAAAGAAAAAAAAAAAAAAAAAAAAAAAAAAAAAAAAAAGAGAGTTAAGGAAAGAAAAGAGGTGAGAAAAGACAGACCAAAATAAATAAAACCTAGGTAACCAGGATAAATTTATATTTATTGTGTAATTGATTCTAAAATAGTAGTTCCTCTCCCACTTTGATTGTGCTCGTCGCAAAACAAAAAAAAAAAAAAAAGGGGGGCGGAGTCATGGATACACGTCTTTGTTATTAAAGGGAGTTTCTCTTGTTTTTAAAACTTTGACAGGTGCATGAATAACATATACAGTAACCAGCCTGTTAGATATTTTATTAAACTGTAATTCAACTCAGCCGACCTCTAAATATACATATAGACTACTTTAATCTCACAACAGCGGCACATGCGCTTTGACGTTTTTGACACTTTGATCTCACGCAGACAATTTTTTGGGTTTTGATGAGCATATGAAACAATTTTGTTGTTGACCTAGAACTTTATATAAATATAGATATCACTACATTTCTTTCCTTTTCTTTACACTATGAATAAGATAAAAAGTCAACTTAAACTTGGCGCATACGTTTCACGAAAAGGTAACTACATGTAACTTAGGCAAACGACCGGTTGATCATACAGATTTTCTATAGGTCTTCGCGCAGATCCTAGCACTATTATCATACTTGAAAAGCGAAAGAAAAAGGAAGATGACGAAGACGGTGATAATGATACTAACGGTAAAATATTTCGTGTTATTTATATATATATGCCTGAGCATTTTCTTCGCTTTTTTGTTCACATTAAGAGATTTAAGCAAAAACTCAGCTAAACATTTTTTATATAAATAGTCCAAGATGGTGATGGTGATGATAGTTCTTCTGATACAACAACAGGTAATAAAATAATACAATGATGAAGCGGTTTAATTCATATGTAAAATAGATACTACTATGAGTAGCACAACGACGGATATAGTTGGCATTTATACAACAACTGATGCATACGAAACAAGCCCAACCTACACTACAGACCATACTACAACCAGTACAATAACTGACACAACAGCAACAATGACTGACGATACAACTATAGTAGCCGCGACTACAACGGACTATACAACCACTTCAACAGACTACGAGACTACTAGGACAGATTACGAAACTACTACGACAGACTACACAACTACTTCAACGGACTACACAACTACTTCAACAGACTACACAACTACTTCAACAGACTACACAACTACTTCAACAGACTACACAACTACTTCAACAGACTACACAACTGATTTGTATGAAACTACGACTACTACGAGCGACTACTTGAGTTCAACTAGTACATCCTCTTCTTATTTGGAATCCACCACCACTACCACTACTGACTTTGAATACACGACAACTTCAAGCAGTGTTTGGCTAACTACTACAGATACTACCATTCAACCATCGTTCACTTCATCATCCTCTTCATGGATTGCGAACCCTACTTCCGCCTCAGAAAACAGCGTTAATAGTGAAAGCACAGCCCATAATAACGGCCTCAGCTCACAAAACAAAGCTATCATTGGAGGTGTTGTTGGCGGCGTATGCGGTGCTATCATTCTATCACTCATTGTATGCTTCTTCCTTAAACGAAAAAAACGAGCATTCGATCTCGAAAGTTATCATCCTGAATCTTCTTATGATGAAAGTATCCCTTCACTTCCGGAAGAACAATCTCGTTTTTACAATAATAACAAACCTAATGTATAAATATTTTTTTTTTTATTATTAAAAGTTATTGAATACAAATTCTCCACCCATCATACTATTAAAATCCCTTTGTTGAATTTCAAGATACATGACACCGTTGGGTTTATCACGCGCACCTATACTACACCCACGCCCCGTTTGAAGATCAATAATAATACCTCCAGGCAATTTCTTCTCCTTTTGTAATAAAATATTCGATAGCCTTCCCTTTTCCACTTTCTTCTTGATGATCTTTTGGTTTGGGATGCTGAACGATTCGAAATTGTCTTGTGAATCCGCTTCTCGCCAGCAATAAAAGATACCCAGTTTTTGATATTCCTTGGCCCTCTTTTGCTCTTGTTTACTTGTGCCTTGAAAAGGCGTGCTGAAATTGTTGAACCCACGCTGATTGGTGTTATTGAACCAACCCCCTAATTTAAAAAGCCCTCTTTTAGGCGCTGGTGGTGGAGGCATCATCATGTCAGGTTCGGGCATTCTTTCTTCTTCCATTTCGTGTTGAGGAGGAGGAGGGCTTTCATGAGGCGGACCCATGGCCTGTTGAATAATGTGAGGGTCGTTGGAGTTCATAAACGGTAAAGGCATATCGTTGGGCTGTTGTTGTGGCTGGTTAGCCATCCACATATCAGGAGGCGCCATAAAGTTAAACATGGGCTGTTGTGCCATCATGGGGTTATTAAACATATTGAGACCCATCATAGGAGGTGCCATAGGTTGCATCATACCACTATTTGGGAATCCCCATGGAGGCATTTGTTGATGAGGGAGCTGGCCAGGTATTTGTTGGGGTGGTGGTATCTGTCCTGGTAGAGGCTGAGGTATAGCTGTATTGGCTGCTGCCACGTTGGGTGGCTGGTTCTGAGGCGGAGGCTGGTTTGCTGCAGGATCTTGCTGTTGCTGCTGTTGCTGCTGGTTCACAGGCTCTGTATTGACGGCAGGTGGCGGCGGCTGTTGCGGTTGCTGCATATTGTTAGGTGAATTAATGGCATCAAAAAAATCATTTCCCGGTAAACTGTACATGGATGACGCTCTTCGTAGGTTCGGTCCACCATTGTCCATCATAGGATGAGGCATTGGAGGAGCCATGAGTATTGGTCCTGGTGGTGGAGGCCCATGTGGTGGTACCATATTATGCTGTGGAGGAAATCCACCCGAAAAAGAAAGACTTCGACCTAAACCAGCAGGACGACCCGTACTTGCTCTACGACGAGGTGAATATACAATCTCTTCTTCCTCATCACTACTGGATTCCGATTGTTGAGGTGAGTTTGGTTCACTATGCACCATACGGCGAAGTGACGGAGGTGGAGGAGGTGGAATAAATCGAGGGTCCATAGGAGGAGGCTGTTGGTGAAAATAGTATGGCTGTCGGCGAGGTGAATCCATCATAAATGGCTGTGGAATATTAGGTGGTATTGGATTTGTTCGACCTCGGCGAGATCCATTGCTTCCAACACTGCTTTGTCGAGATAAGGGCACACGGCGAGGAGGAGGAGGAGGATGTGGATAGAACTCATCTTCATCGGGACTGACGTCATCGTAAAAAGCATCTTGATCATCCTCGTCATGGGATGCGAACATGTCTTGTCGTGGTAGTCTTCTATTGTACGACCGGGATTGTCTAGCGTAAGGTCTGTACATGTGAGCCATACGAGGTGACATTTCATCTACCATGTAAGGAGGCACCCACTGCGGTGGTGGTGGTGGAGGAGGAGGCGGGGGAGGCGGATGTGCAGCGTACCTTTCTTGAATATGTGGAGGAGGAACCAGAAAATGAGGAGGATGCGGTGGAGGTGGACCAAAAGCCATATCTTCTTCATCTATATAAGGACCATAATATCCTGGGCTTGGCGGATGTGGATGATAGTCATAGCTTGATCGCCGTGATAAATTTCCATATCTATTATTTTCGCTTAAACCTAATTCATGAATCGCCCTAGTCACTTCTTCTTCGTCTTCTGATTCCTCTTCTGCTGGATAATAGCCTCGCATATAGTTGTTTCTTTGTCTATTTCTGATAGAGTTTCGATGTATATTGTTTTTTGGTATTCTTTTGCGAAACATTGGTGATTGTTCTCTCGAAGAATTTGAGCGATGTGAAGATATAGGAGGACTGTGTTCTTCGTCCGAGTAATAATCTTCCACTGTTGTTGCTCTATTATAATTTGCCATATAAAATAAATTTACAAAGAAAGGAGAAAAAAGAGAAAAAATAAAAATAAATAAATAATAAGCTATGACTATAATAAAGAAACGGTAAATGTTATGTACTACAAACAAAAATTCTTTAACAGCCTGATTTGGGTTTGTAGGAAAAAAACACTTGCCCATAAAAATCGCTAAGAGCAACCATGCAAGTAACTCCGATGCATATAATACGATTTGATTGGCTGATGATAAGCATAAAAGATCATTGTCTCCATGACAATATGAGTTTCTTTTAGTGCAATATACGATAGACCAGCAAAATAAACGGCAAGGTTTAGTTATGATATAGCACTTCTATGTATCTTTGTGCAATAGTATACATCTACTGCAGTAACTCTCTTCTGCTTAACATACATAGCAATGAGCTGAGTCAAGTTTTAATCTGTATGTATCATTACTTTTTTGTTGGCGAGGTTAAGCCTTTTTTTTTTTTTTATTACAGAATAGCATTTTATTGAACTTGCATGATGAGGCTAGAATATTAAGAAAAGGAATATACCGTGTCTTCCAATGAACAAAAGGGGTAATTCCGAAGTGAGTACACGCGTACTACAGTAACCAAACACTTTTTATTGTAATGTCAGTTATTATAAGAAGCTAAGCTAGACTACTTGTATATATATGTATACGGTATACTTTATAATACGAATCATTTAGATACATATATATTTTTTTATTGTAAAAAATAATTTGATGGCATTACAAATGAATGATTGAGTTTACAGCACACCTATTTAAGAAAGGTTAATGAGTTAAGTGATAGATTATAACATAAATCAATGACATACATCCAAATACGAGTTTTATATAGCTTGAATAACTCTTTTACGAGCTCACGAAAGTCGACTCTTTTCTCAGCAATAAAATAAAAAGTCAATTTACGCCTGTCCCTGTTACACACTTATTAGACCATGATAATTTATGCTTATTATTTGTATTGTATACCATTGATATTCAGCGTCAACTACTTGCATGTTTAATTTCTTTTGCTTGATTTTTGATTGGCAAACCATAAGAGCTTTTGCTTCATCTTGACTTTTAGCAATTAACAAGGTGATTTCATCAGGCCTAGCGAGCCTAAAGATACATTTGACATAGATTTCATTTGGTGAGTATTTCTTTTTTTCTTCAAGATTACTGTTTTTTAATTGAGAATAATAAACTTCCAACTGATCTCTGCTAATATTTTCCATTGTAATTTTACCGAGATCTCTTCCTCTATCAGCTTCTACGATGACTAGGTCGTCTTTTTTTAAAGAAGAAGAGCTGTAGTAAACATCTGATCTTCCACCTTTAAATTCAATGACATAAAATAAAGCAGACTTGAGAATGTCTGAATCGAGTCTAGCTCCTTTACCCATATCATCTACTTTCATGGTTGTTTCTGAGTGTGTGGTAGTAGGTATTATACTTTTTTGTCGAATAGCTAAATCAGAAATCATTTGATCATTTGTCATTGTTGGACCAGCGAGTGAGTGTCTTCTTTGGTTCATAAAAGAAGAAAATGTATCGTGATTTAATAGAGTACTACTATATACGTATAATGTTAATGTGTGTGTGTGTGTGTGTGTGTGTGTGTGTGAATTTTAAATTGGCATTTACAATCCATTTGTAGTAGGAGGAGGAGCTAATGAAAATCTACGCATTCTTTCTCTAATATTGTTTATTTCATCATCACTTCTATCATTTTGTAATCTATTATTATTCCAGTTTAAATCTTGTTTTGTTGGGTGCCAAATGGTATTATCCATAATAGCAGCTGTTGATTTGGATCTCGTTCTTTCTTCTGTCTCTTCTTCTTCGTCTTCTTGCATAATTGTACCCAAGTACAAATAGTGGTGTTGATTTGCAGTATCATCAGCAAAAGAAAAAGACATTGATCTTTGCTGATTAAACAAAGAAAAGCTATTATTTTGAGACATAGTCGTTGTTGAGTTTCTTCTAATAGGTGGAAAAGTATAATCTTGAAATCTACTATTCATTATTGGAGGCTCTTCCTTTTTAAAACCAACAAAATCCTCATTTGAAAGAGACTATCAAGGCAATAAGTCTTTCTGTTATTTAACATACAATATTGCATTAATTTTTACATTCGCTAAAAAATTAGACATATAGCAATCAAGAAAAAGAGAGAGAGAGAGAAAAAAAAAAAAAAAAGGGAGAAAAAAAAAAAAAAAAAAAAAAAAAAGGG
>JNEK01003104.1:0-44673 GCA_000697295.1 Mucor indicus B7402
GGTGTGTACCCAATGAACATGAATATGAGGATATTCGATCTGTCATTACTTCTTAATTAGGACCACAACTTACGTTATCATATATGTTAATTGGATAGGAACTAATATATGGATAAATTATGTGATGATGAATCTAAATATACATTGAACTCAGTTGGTTATAGATTAGCCATGACGGATGTATATCCGCGCCCTACTAATAATAACAAGGATCCATAATCTGACTATTATAGAGCCTGTATATGACACTTTCATCCAGTTGATCGGCATTGTCGGCATTGTCCAAACAAAAGTTGTGAAGAGCACAGCAAGTTGTGATTGTCAGTGCCATCCGTTCTACATTCAAGTAATATAAGTGTCTCAAGAGGAATCTCCATTGTTGCACAAGCAATCCAAAAGCATTTTCAATATGATGCCTCGTTTTTGCGTATGCCTTGTTGAATGCGCACTGTCTAGGATCTCTTGTTGTGATAGAGAAAGGTGGTATCATGCTTTCCATTATTGGAAAAGCAGAGTCTAGTATACAATGTTAACTTAAACAACTCGGTAGCACGTACTATCTGATATACCTGCGAGAAGAACCGTATTATCGGGGAAAAAGTAATCACGGTTGAATAGCATGTTTTTGTGCAAGGAACTATCCGTAAAAAGTCTTGCATCATCGACGCGACCTACAATATAGTGTAATTAGTTAGAACAGACAATACTTTACTTGTTTGGATTCATGTAATCAACATACCAGTCTTTCCAGTTCTGATAAACATGAATCGCTTGTTGGCATCACAAACAGCAAAGAGATTCATTGATGGGTTGTTGTGACGATCAGCCCAAGCATTACCATGAACTGATGGCTTCTGAATGCTGATAAGTTTCCCATCGATGGCACCAATGACATTTGGGAGTCTCACACCTGGATCATTGACTCTTTCAAAACTGTGCAGCCGTTTGTCTGGCCATGTCGACATCGTGGCTCTCCAGTTAACGAACTGGGGAAGAAGATCGGTCATGGCAGTAATAAATCGATCAGTGAATCGGGCATATGATCCAGCAGTTACGCCTAAGAACTGTTCTGCAAGACGGAAGCCAAAATGGGTGTTTGCCAGGCGCCAAAGTACAGAGGCGACTTGGATTTCCAATGGATGACCTCTCCTTTCCAAAGTCGATGCATAAACTGGATGCGTGCTGACAATATTTAGCAAAAGCTCAAAACTTTCCCGACTCATGCGGTACTGCAACTTGAAGCTGTTTCTTCGGCAGTCGTTTGTTAAGTTGGGGTGCTTGACAAACCACCATTGGCGAAAAGTACCATATGCTGTATGGTTTACTTCACGAGGTGCTCTTCTAATTGAAAAAAGAAAAGGACTGCAGGTATAAACCATAAACAGAAAATCACGGTTGATAATTCTGGAGCTCTCCATCACGATGTTGAAAGCCCACTGTTGAATTTGCTCTTGATGACGCGTCAAAAGCTCCATTAACTGCGAACGTTCATCGTTGAGTTGATCAATAATGTTTACAGCGATTGATATATTTCTGTTTCTGCAATAACGATAAAGAAGAGCAAAAGTATGGTCCATTTCGACGTTGTTGTTGTTGTTGTTGTTAATTTAATCTATTTTATTGAGAAAAAAAAATGTGGAGAAAAGAGTAAAATAATTTTAATAGGGTACTTTTAGTATTTTGAATTTATATTTCCAAAAAAAGATAAGAGTAAATATTATGGCTCATCTATATTTGGGATTGGTCGATGAGGGAAAATTTATTGATATAAGAGTAAAAAAAAATTAATCATAAAAGCTGTTACAATATTTATGAATAAAAGAAAATGTTGCCGGTCTGTCACCTTGCTTGTGTTTCTTTGCTTTACGATAATTCTTTATTATAGTGAGAAATAGGGTCCATTGTCTTAAGAACAACTACGTATGTCATACCAAGGAAACATTTATTATTTATTCAACAAAGATTTATCAGAAATCCTGTGATTGACCGTGTACAAATAGCAAATCGCAGTGTATCGATATATTCTCTTTTCAAGTTCACGTACACTTTTTGCAATTTTCTGATGAAGTAAGTGCAAATAGTACGTGCATCAAGAATTAGGCAAGATTAAACTCTTCATTGATGTTAACCAAAAAAAAGAGGGTGGGAACACAAAGAATGTGTGTACGCACTAGTTTGAAGACATTGAGTTGAGATGAAGACAAAAGACGGAAGCTGATTCATTACAGTTTTGCGAATTCCTACTTGACGAAAAAAGTTTTGTTTTTATTCATCAGAAAACGCCCCCCCCCCCTCCCCATGTTACTGTTTTTGAATCCATTCAAACATATTCCGCGTCAAGTTGCTCTGTTTCACCACTTGTTTTGTTGTATGTAGTATTACAACGCCGTAGTTACTGTTTATTGTAAAGAAGAGCATGTGTGTTTCATGGAAGTGCTTTCTGTATTGTTGTCATAATAGCTTCACAACGATACTATTCATTATTGTAGGTACGTTTAAATGTATACGTATTTAAATGAAACGATGGTTTTACCAGTCATGATCTGTTCCTTCTGCCTGCCGTGCAAAATCTAAATGATCAGCGGATATAGTACAGAATTCGTCAGTTGTTGCTGGATCACGATAAATAAATAAATCTTCTGTTGGGTCATAGCCAATTAATACTACAAAGTGCCCCAGATAATCATAACCTTTAAACTTTTCATAGAGAAAATCAATTTTACCACAGATATTCCCTATACAGCTTTTATGTCTCTAAATAAAACATATAACCTGTCAACTATTTTACTCGAAATCTGACCTTTTGTTACCTTGCAAAGCTGACATCTTAATAATCGTGCATTTACGAGTGTAATAATGCCAAACTTTTTACAGTATAAAAATCGCTTAAAATCGTCCAAGGGTAACATCCTAATCACACTATGAGTTATCTTTTAAATTATAATCAAGAATGAACATACATCCGAACTACATGCACTGAGCAGCTTTTAGCTATAGCAAACAAACGATTGACTCTTTTTTCATCTTCATTAAAATCCTCTTGATAAAATTTCTGGTCCTGGTATTCCTTTCTACTCCCTAAATAGCTTGTGTAATACGTAAAATCTTGCACATAATTTCGAAGTAAAAAGGCCAAATCAATTGTCCAAATACTATTCACTGGACATTGTCTCGATATTTCTTCTAAATCGCAGGTGAAGCCTAGTCCTTTCAAGGTCATCGCCACACATGCTAAACCGCAATCCCAGTTTGTATCCTAATGTTGAGCAGAATTAGAATTTCTCAATGTACAATAATATAGGACTCTATAACAACTAAAACTATCATTTTACTTGTATAACGTGTGGTATTGGATGATCGCTGAGCTCTGAGTAATTTATAATTGTATCATTTATTGTAGACTGTAGATTGTCCTCTGTGCCCAATGAAATCTTTTTCATTTATTATAAATATTTAAAATAATACAAAAAGGATAACATTTGGTGCACGCCAATTTTCAGGATTTGCTAACTGGATTTTGCTAAATGCACACGTCCATTACACACGTTTTCGGTAGTTGAAAAAAGAGATGACATCAGCTAGTTTCTGAGAGCCGGACAAACGTGTGCATTTTAACAACTGCCGGACAAACGTGTGTATTTGATTTACACACGTTAATTTTGAGGGTCCAGTGAAAGATTACATAAGAGCATATTTCGTTACTGACATTTCTTTTATTTGTGTTTACTTTTAATTGACCAAATTCAAAATGAATAATCAAAACAATACCGATTACACTTTCGAAAACATTTCTCAATTCCAATTCAGTCCCAAGAATGAAATCAGAGAAGCCATTAAGCAATGCGCTAAGAAAGCTGGTTTTGCTGTTAGCACACGCAACAGTTGTAAAAAAGTTAGATAATGACGTGTGTGTGTGTGTGTGTGTGTGTGTGTAAATGAGGCCATATTGAAGGCATTCAAGAATTAATCAACATGCTCTATTTTCTTCTTAGGTTGGCATCTTAAGAGTTAGAGCATAATAAAGCTGTATTGGTGAATTGTAAGAGTTTTATGTTTTACTATCCATAGCCTTCCATGCCCTGTGAATTTATACAATAGTGCGTAGTGGTGTCCTGAGAATGATATTTACCATAACTATAGGGCTGTTGAAAATACTTTTGTTTGTTCATAAAAGACTGACACTAGGAACTAGTGCTGAATGTAAAGGCAATTTTGCTTATGACTTTTTATACGCTAATCGAGACTTTTCCTCATACCTATTTCAAGGGTATTTTAAAACTCTATTGACATGGATGCTTTGCACTTTTAGTAAATGAAATGTATGATACAGTTTTTGCTGTGTCATACTCAAAACGGTCATTGTTATAGAAGCACTACTTTATTAAAGTACTTATTGATAATTAAAATGAAGCAATTATACTTCATCATCTGGACCATCGGCCTTCGCTTTCCTTTAGACATTGTGCTACAGCTCGGAAACCACAATTACCATCCGCTTTGGGACTAAACACAGATGCAATGGCTGTAAGTTTGAGGGATTTATCAAGTATGTTACGTATATGGTCTTCTGAGATGTTACTAGCGATATCAATTTTACATTTTCTTGAAGCTTTAGATGTCTTGGATGAGGCAATCAAAATAACTGATGCTTGCGAGGAGCTGTTTATGGTTTTTTAAATGAATATAATTTAGTAATTTCAAATTTTATGAACTACTTACGGAAAGAATACCTCTGGCTCTTTTTCCTTTTTTTGTTTTTGCTTCGTTAGAACGTTTTTCAGCTTTTTTGGCCCTTTTCGTTTCTTTTTCAGCACGTTCTAGTCCGATAAGACCTCTCTTAGTAGAGGTACCTGCCTTTTTCTTTTTACTCTGGAATGCGAATTAGTTATTAATTACTTAGTACAACGTTCGTTTGTAAAAGAATGGTCTTACCTTAGGAGGAGGTGGAAGTACATCTTCTAGATCAACTAGTTCTTTATCTAGGCTGGTAAATGCGTTCTTTAAAATGCGCAGCTGATATTTGCTTTCTATATTACTAATTCTCTTTTTTAAGTTGTAAAGCTTCTCGAAGACTACAATTTTCAATTTGTCTATGTCCATATGTTCATCATCTTCATCATCGCTTAAATCTACACCATTGAAATTGCTATTTTCTTTTGTTTCTTCTTTTTCAGTCGAAGTATTTTGCTTTTCTTTGTTTTTCTGCGTATGGTCTGAGTCTTTTTCTTCATCGTATGTTTTTTGAGTGTTTTCTTCTTTTTTCACATTTTTTTGTTGGTTTTCTTCCTTGTATGTATTTTTTTTGGTTTTGTGGATTTTCTTGATTTTTTTCATTTTTTTGTTGGTTTTCTTCTTCATTATTTCCATTGCTTTGTTGCTGATCTCTATTACGTGAATTTTTTTGTTTTTCTTCATTTTGTTGATTTTTCTCATTTGAAAACAAATGCCATCTAAGAGGGATACTATCCAATGAAATGAGAGTATTTCGGGGTATAGTGTGTCGACAAGGCAATCCATATTGAACCCGAATGGCACAAGGGCATACTTTGTAAAAGAAAGTCGAGCATGTATCGGGAAACGATATCTCTTCCTTTAGGATATTCAGCATAAACAACGCTATCTTGTGGACGACCTTGGATACAAGAAATTTATGTCTTTCTGATACATAAATAGGTACACTAAATGCTTTTTTATCAAATTGACGGTCCAAATTGTCACGCTAAAAATGTGTTTGTTAGCACTAACACGTTTATTATAAATATGATCATGAATTATGACTATGTACCTTCAATCGGTAAAATGCTTCAATTACTTTAAAGGATAAGTATATTTCATTAGCGGCAGAGATATTTTTTTTCATGTCAACATGGAAGCTTTCTACTCGGTTTGTAGAATTACAGCCTAAACTTAAGTAACCTCCAACGTCGCAACCAGCTCAAAGCTCTTTGTTCTTCAATTTTCTAATTTAATGAAGTTAAGTCATTCAATTTTTGTATGCGCTTAACTAATATGTACTTACAACTTGAGACACTTCATGACTGCTTCAAAGTCGGGCGAATTCTGTTTGGCTTCTGCTTCGTACATCGCTTTCCCTTTTTCGAACAATTGCTCATTCAAAACGGCTTCATTCAATCTACTTCGTTGGTTCTCGAAATCTGTGCACATCATGTAACTGATTGCTATCTCGATTTGTTCATAATCTTTAAAATGACATTGAAGATTGACTTTAAAGTTTCTTTTGAGATGAACATGGCACAACCTTTTCTTAGATTCAGGGGAAACATTCGTGAGAGGCTTAAGTAGGGCCTGTTCGCTATCGGTGACAATGATTGATGGCCCAATATTCTTTCCACTCCACACAAAATTTTGCAGTTGCTGGACAAACCATTCATAAGAATCAGCAGTCTCGTCTATGATCCAACCACCTACAATTCCGAAGGACATCAGTCTTGGATAACCAACGTTGCTAACACCAACAACATTTACAAAAGGCAGTTTTTGTCTATTTGTTCTGTATGTTGCGTCAATTATTGCAACTTCATTAAAATGACGAGCCAAAGAGATACCGGACTCATGTGCAAAAAAAGACACTTTTGAGGGCCTTTTTACCCTTTGATGCAGAAGAGACAGAGTAAGCGACGGTATAACAGTGTTGAATCAAGCACACAGTTACTTAATTCTTAAAAATAAAAAAAATAAAACAAAACAATAATCAAATGTTCAGACTGGCTGACTATTCAAAGTATGTGCTATCCTTTATTAACGGGGAAAATACTAAAGGGTTTATATACTATTTAATGATCTGGGTTACTGAGTTATAATACAAGTTGAGCATATATTATTGGACACGACGCGTACCCAATTGACATGAATATGAGAATATTCGATAAAGTCATTGTTCTTTGTAGAATAGTTAATTACGTTGTTATATAAGATAATTGGTTAAGAACCAATATAAAGATAATTATGTAATGATGAATCTAAATAGATAGAAAACTCGATAGATGATTTAGGACGGACGTATGTCCGCGCTCCCAATTGCTAGGATCCATATTTGCTATCATAGAGCCTGTATACAACACCTGGATCGATAAAAGTAGGATAGTACTGCTGTTTGACTTCTTGATAATTAAAATCCGATAATTTAAACTCAAGGCTACTAACTGGAACCTTCACAGCAGCCTTCCTTTTATAGAATAAACAATCGAGGTCAAAGCCATCTGATCTTATAATGATACCGAAGAGTACTTTGTTATTACCATTTGGTTTGAGATCATCACTAATATATAGTTAGGCTACGTATCAAATAAATTTAAACTTGAGGCACATACTTTGAATAACGTAATTTACCGAATTTCAACAAACGTTGAAATATTGCTAGTTAATCGTTATAAGTTCTTGGAAGTGGGAGCGAAAGGAATGCGCAGATTGCATTAATATTCATCGTTATTGACCTAAAATGTGTCGATGGGTTCGGGAATAAGACAAAAGGTCTTGGAAGTGGCAGCCGTGATACATCCTACGGCTTACGAATTGTATGTTCCGTTTCATAATATGACAAGATGTCCGCTAATAAGGGAACAAACTTTCCAGTGTGTTTAGACAAAGTTACCGAAGTGGCTTCCATTGGTAAGCGCTCTTTCGTTGGTAAGCATATACCATCAATTTTTTCTTTATGTTCTTCTAGTTATTAACAACCAGGAATTCTCCCATATAGTATTACCACCACATACTAATTGATAGCAGTATCTCTCTGCTGTGTCCTTGATATCTCTTGAACGTGTAGTCTACATATCGCAAGGATGTTAGATTTTGTTACAAAATATCACAAATATTAATTTACAATAAATGCGTTTTATAAACGATATCTAAAGTGATACAAAAGCCTGTTTTCAAAGTTTTCTACTATGTTATTTCTATATATAGTGGCGAGCTCCACGCAAGCAGCTGTCAATGACTGACTGGCTCCTGTGGAAAATTTTCCCGTATAAGTTGCTGTTGGGTGAAGGGCACGAAAAGCATCCCAAGTGGTCAACATGTCTTTTGTAATCAGAGTGCTTTTCGTGACCTTGCGGCTTCCTACTAGCTGGCAAACTGAGTACCAATAGTTCTGTTGGAAGATACATTCTGGAACGGATTCGACGCTTTTTATAATTAAGTGGCTTGTGAAAACAATCGCTCTAATGACTATCTGTTGAATGTATCTAGAGGATTCATTAATCTTGTTTCTTAAGATACCTTTATAAGCGTCATTGATAATGGAATTAAACGGCACCTTTCTGTTGTAGGCCTGATAGTTGTTTTCAAGATTGACCTCGACCACTTCCTGTTTTGACAACACTCTGTTCGGGCAAGACTTTGAGCGAGCTGAACTGTGTCCATCTTGTCTACAACTTTTACATGTACTGGACGACATATTCTGAGAGGTTGCTTGCCTCTTCGCCCTCAATTTTTCTTCTTTAACTTGAAATGGTTGCTTTCGTTTTCTTGAAGTTCCCTCTGTTAAGTTGAACGCGTCAGAACACTGTTTATTAATAAATTGTAAATATACAGTATATGTATAACAGTTTGCCATCGCTCGCGGACGCTTCTTTATAAAGTGTGTAATTGTAGAACTTCTTACTGGCATGACCCTTTTCACTGCAGTCAATGCATGTAATTTCTGCATTTCTGCATATCAAGTAGTATCATTAATATACACAAATCGTATCACATATATGTAACTTATTTACCTTTGAACCTATCACCGCTTTCATCGTTTCTTGTCTCCAACTTCAGCAAGATCTCTTTTTTCTTTTTAATAACAACGTTTTTGAACATAGAGTAGCCTGAAATGTTGTTAAGGAAAACGTAAAAAAAAAAAGAAAAAGCAAAGATATATTGATTCAAATACTACCGAAAAAAACGCGTGTTTTTTATGTCAAAAAAAGTCTAATTTGTTATGGCCAGATATCAGTGATTAATAATTTGAACACATTGAAGACTAAAGGGTGTTCCCGTTATCCATAGTTGAAAAGCTTTTGAAATGCTTTCTAACTGTTTGTACAGCGTATCACCTCTGTATAATTTAAGGGGGGAGAATAAATATCGAAAAGAACATCAATGAAAGATCATTTGAGATAAAATCCAATTAGATGTATCAGAACAGCTCCATTCCATGTTGGAAATAAATTTGAAAGAAGCGTTCACTAGAATAGCCATGGTAGCATACAGGAGATGATATTTAAAACAATCAAAAATGAGACTCTATGGAGAATTTTTGAGGCTTTTTTTTTTTTTTTACTGTATTTAAGGAATAAACAGATTACTCAGTTGTCATTACGTTAAGAGTTTTTGGGTGAAAAGGTCTTTTATGAACTTGCTATTATCTATTGTCCCTTTGACATATTGTCATATTCATATATACTGTATTAAGACATAGCTTATTACATTTTATATACTAATTATGACCTATTTTCTGTCTAAGCATTGACTATTATAGTTTATTATTAGATACCAAATATGTCTAACAGGAGACCACATAGCAAATTGTCGTGACGCTCTGTCTTCATTTGAAGCACACAAATACAGAGAATATTTACTGAATCATAAGCAATAAAGTCAATACGAATCAAAGGATAGAGTCCTTTTTTGTTCTTACATTAGTCAGGACTTCATTCGAATATCGTCTAAAATACGGTATTAATTCATTCTAAGCTAATTTCCATTTAAATAACTTCCAAAAAGGTAATAACATTCTAACCGTTGATTGGAAGTCTGAGTTAATTAACTTTTTTTCTTTAAGCTTTATATCGTTTCCCAAATTAGGTAAGCTTTTAGCCTAATGTCGTACTTTGATTCGTTCAGAAAAAAACTCAATATCGTCTGAATTTAAAGTAGAAATGCTGTATAGTAAGCGATTTTTCCCTCCCCTCCCAAAGACGTTATTAATACACTTTTTTTCGTCTTCTTTATTTTTTTTATCTTTGAAAATAGTAATAATGGATATTCAACAACTCTTTAGTGTTAAGGACAAAGTTGTTTTGGTGACTGGTGGATCTCGTGGTATCGGTGAAATGATTGCTACTGTAATAACAATATGGCCAGGAAACAAATATACTCACGCATATTTAAGGGATTCGTCCAAGCAGGTGCTAAAGTATATATTAGTAGTCGCTCAGCCAAAGTGTGTGATGAGGTATGCAATTTGTCTGTTTTTATTTTTTGTAGTTGTTTTTTAGGAACCCGTATCATGTTAGGTTGCTGCAAAATTAAATGTTTTAGGTCCTGGCCAATGCATTGCCTTACCTGCTGATCTACAAAAAGTTGAGGATATCAAGCAGCTTGTGAGTGAGTTATCCAAGCGTGAAACCCGTAAAGTTATTATAAAAATCAGTTATCGTAATGATATTAACTATCACATTATAAGATTTGGATGTGCTTATCAATAACGCTGGTGCTACTTGGGGTGCCCCTCTTGACCAATATCCCGATGCTGCTTTCCAAAAAGTCATGAATCTCAATGTCAATCGTATCTTTACTTTGACTCAAGCGTTAGTATATTCGTGGTAGTAACACGCTCATTATTTTTTACTGAGTTTATATATATTATATTAGCTGCCTCCCTCTTTTAAGAGCAAATGCTACCAAAGATGTACCTTCACGTGTTATTAACATTGGCTCCATTAACGGTGAATCAGTTCGTATACTACTTTTGCAATATTTTTCTGCGCATTTCTAAATGTATTATCATGATTAGCCTCCTGGATTTGAAACCTATGCTTATTCAGCTTCCAAAGCAGCCGTTCACCACTTATCTCGTCACTTGTCTGGTAGATTAGGGAGAGAACATATTCTTGTTAATGTCATTGCCCCTGGGTCTTTCCCTTCCAAAATGATGGCAGCTACACTAAAAGACCGAGGAGATGAAATCGTTGCCAATATTCCTCTCGGGCGCATTGGTTCTCCTGAAGATATCGCAGGTACTTGTATTTATTTGTCTTCAAGGGCTGGTCAATATACCAATGGTGCTGTTATCGTCGTCGATGGTGGTGCACTTCAAGGATCGAGATTGTAAATCTAATAAATTATGTATTATTCATCATTACAAAACAATTTGAAGTAACGTAATAAAATTATTAATCTTTGGCCATGTAGTTGACCATTAACGATACTATGATCCTTAATATCACACTTTTAGTATACAATGTTTTATATTACTGTTGAAGTCTTTGATACGGCAATATGTTAAATTACCCTTTCGTATATAATCGATTCGATGAAGTTTTGCTAGTTTATTGCCAAAAGCGTATATATGAACTATTTGATGTTTTTTAGTATTGATTGATTTTTGACCTTGAAACAGATGAAGTAGACGAAATTTACTCTACAAAATTCTAGGAACAGAGCTTTTTGAAGCTCCCTATTGATGAGCGCTTAATAGATAACATTGGGCTTGCTAGATGATTAAATCAACTCATTGTATACTGGCCCTGATTCACCAGTTCCTGAAAAATGGAGGACTAGACGTAACAGGATTCACTATTTATATAAATAAGCTACATTTTTACCAAATAACTAACTAAAGAATTATTTGATGAATAGGTTTATGGTTGTTGCAGAAAATAACTGAGAAAATAACCAAAACTATTAGAGAGAGTACATCATAAACTTAAGAGCTGGACAGCTTTTAAACTAGATGATTGCAGGAATTGAACTTCGTGCTTTGCTTCGTTTTCCTTCCTTCGTTACTTGCACCAAATACTTCTTCACTCTACTTACAAACGCAATTTAGCTTATCTCAAGAACCTACAATGTATCCGTACCTCATGTTGAAAACTGAGTTCAAAGAAGTACCTTATTATTGTCCATCTCATCTAATGCTCGCTGGTGTTCTTGATACAGATGAAACCTTTTTTTAGCAGTTTCGCTTCTGTAGAAAGTGAAGTAATGCTGCATGTTTGACTTCATGTGTTCAATATAAAGTATGTGCTTTTGTAGTGAGACAGTTTTGTGTGTTGGCTTGCTTTTTAATGTTTCCAGAATGCCTTCTTTTTCACTCCTTTTTAGTTCTTGTTTAGCCATTCTCGTGGAACCAGAGAGACTGTTATACTCTTTTCGCGTACATCTTCGAATTTGGTATTCACCGTTGTTACAACCAGATGCAGCAGTAAAAACACAAGAACGACCAGGATTAACAGCTGTGACAGAAAAGCTTTTTAAATCATAGTTTCTCTCTATTGCTTCATGCAAATCTTCGATCATATAATCGTTGCTTGGATCAGATGGTTTTGAGGATGGCTTGTAAACTACAACATCAGCGGAGTACCCATCAGTCTTTATCAGATTTGCAAAAATGCCCCCTTTAGTTCCATTGCTGCTTGTTTGCATTTCACGAATACTATATTACACACTACTGTAAATTTTTTATTCTTATACATCATTGTTTAATGTTGTAATACCTTTTAATTTTCAGTTTTGAGAAGTTGAAGACTTCAAAGAACATATCCTGTTTGTCAACAAAATTTGATGGTAGTTTTTTAAATTTGGTGGTAAACGCTTTAAGCCCTGTTGGGGTAATACTGATGAATCTGAACTTAACAGAAGGCTCGGGTGTAAGTGAGAAAAGTCTTGGCAAGTTATTTGATTCCTGTTGTTCAAACGTAATCTCTGTTTCGCCATTCGCCAATTCTTCACTAGCCGCATTTTTGCTATGCTGATCTTCTTCGTGCTTTTTTTCATACTCAACCATTAAATACTTCAATATAGGTATGTAGGAGCCTGGTGATTCTGCGAGACTCGGGACAGTGACAGGCCGACGCATAGTTAACTCAAGCAGCTTACCACATTCGATCTCAATACGCCCCTTCTGTTCTTCTGTGAGTACGAGCTTTAAATTTGGCTAGCTGAAAGGAAGTCCACAAGCTTTAGGGTAGCATTGTTCTTCGACTATTTTTTCTTTAACTATCATCCTTTGAAAACTATGTATATATACATGCTGGTCAATTTGCATATGGCTTTTACGATGAATTTTACGCGTCGACTAGATAAACATACCTCATCAGGGAGTACTGAAGTGATTTTTCGAGTTAGGAATTTTATCAACCGTTGTTCAGACATTTCCACCACATGATTCTTGTACGCTGTAGAAACTTCAACGCATGCAGGAGATAGACATTGTGAGTATCCTTTCTCTAAGGAATCATTGTAAGTTATGTTGTATTTGCTGTAAAATTCTTTCCAGTAATCAATCAAATCGTCTGGGATGGATTTTTTATTTGAAACTTCTTTACCAATGACCAGTTGGTGGCAGCTGTATCAAAAGTTTTGTTCAAATAGTCTATATGGACATTTTATACATACTAGTGATAATTGGCTGGTCAAGTGAAAACTAAGATCGTACATTAAAAAACGACAGGCCATTCAAGAAATATCAAAGCGTGTTTTACGCGGCAGCTCCAAACATTCTATAAATAATAACACCGAATATAAACACGCTTTCAGTAAAAAGTGGGTACCAGCCCCTCCAGCTGACAGTATATTAAAACCAAAGAAAATAATTGTTGCTTTTGGTGATGGTCATTTTGCTGCTTCCAGCATGAAAAGGACTATGTCAGCACCAACAACAAAAAAAAAAAAAAAAAAAAAAAAAAAAAATCAGTAATAGTGAAAAAGCTGGTAAACAAAACTGCCAATGCTGAGTTTATCGAAGTCAGCGAGTTCGAAACAAGCATAGTGTGTTTTAAATGCAAAAACCAAACTTTAGAAAACGTTATTACAACTAAGAAATCAAAAAGCGAACTACATGCGGTACTGAAGTGTACATCTTGCAGTACTGTATGGAACCGCGATATAAATTCTGTAAAAAATATACATTCAATCCTTGCTTATCAAGCACTCAATGACAATCAAAAACCAGAGGTTTTTTATTCAATGCAATTGACATGACTCCTTTGCAACCCATATAGTGTAAAGATAAACTTATTTTTATTATTATAGATATGTACTCGTATTTTTTTTTTTTTTGGAAACAAATGGTGATTTTTGTAGGTTCTAAACCGGATACACTATATCCAGATCATGGCCATAACTATATAAGTAAGTGTTATTCTACTAATTACTTAACCTACCAGTGCTTCTATTCATCCTTCCATCCTATCTATTCACGATTCTATGTTTCTATATATCTAACACTTTAGTATAAATAACTTAGCTATATATCTTTATACATTCTAGATAACTTGCCTTTAAGCTTGTCAATAAACTTTGAAAGATTCTCAAACCACTTCTTTCTTTTATCTTTTAACTTATTTTTCTCAATATATCATAATTATATCGCTGCTCTATTTTAGTTACGTTATGTAACCTGCAGCCAATCTCGAATGGCCAAAAAAATATCAAAAATGTGTCAACTTGTTTTTTGAATATAACATATACAGTATATATAACGTTATTTATTTGATACTTACACCGGATCTGAAAAAGATTGCATACATGTAGTATATACTACAAGCTACTAGACAAGAGGTGGTGAGAAGATAAATAGGTATGTACCCTCAAAGACTTTTCAGACGAGGCACCTTTAAGAGATACAGCAAAGTGTTTGTCGAATGAGGTCGTTTGTGCTCTTTGGTGTTTGTTGGGTCTGTTGACTCTGAATTAAATGACCATTTCGACCAGTTTCAAAACGCTACAAAGGCACTAATCTAAGCATAGTTATTATCAAGCTCCCAATAGCATATCGTAGTTTTAAACATAAATCCTACTGTGATAATATAAAAATGTATATGATGAGCCATTAGAAAGAAGTCATTGTACGTTTTGCCATACTACTGGACCGTGAAACAGGGAAAGGAAAACAGTGTAATAGTAAACATATTCGGTAGCATCTTCTTTTTTACCTCAAGAGACGTCAACCTAGAAACTGCCAAACAAGACGTCCATAAAATTAGTATTTGTATTCAAAAGTTTCTACTAGCACTATGTCCCAAAGACATTATCATCGTAAGTCGTCTATATAACAAGTTGCTCAATCTTAGTTCAAAGAAATTGATTCAACTTAGCATAGTTATAGTTGGCTAGTTGATTTCTTCAGATAGTTTTATTGGAATATTTATACATTATTCGATATGCCTACTCTGTGCTTTCCAAAATCAAAGACCAAGTACA
This sequence comes from Mucor indicus B7402, assembly GCA_000697295.1. Classification (NCBI taxonomy): domain Eukaryota; kingdom Fungi; phylum Mucoromycota; class Mucoromycetes; order Mucorales; family Mucoraceae; genus Mucor; species Mucor indicus. Next base: position 15,148 of record JNEK01003104.1, read on the forward strand.
TTTTTTTCAGTACGGAATCACCAAAAACAAAAGAATTAGAGTTATCAAAGCCAAATGTAAATCCAAAAATACAGCTTTTTCCTCCGTCAAAAGAGGTGACCAAGTCTTGCACTGCCAAATCGAGCTTCATATTATTATCCAAAACAAACTGGACTTTCTTATCGGAGCTTCCAGCATTGCATTTCACTTGGTACAAATTGGAACTAGTGTCTAGTGAATAACTTATATTGAACAACTCCAGCATATTTTCTACAATTGTTTGCGTTAGATAAGACAAAGTAGTGCCAGTATCTAGTATAACTTTATGCGCCTTATTTTCTAATATTTGGTTATTTGTTGTTCGAATACTATTAAGCCGAATTGACCAAAAGGTATAGTTTTCTCTATTTGTCTTGGGGTCTATGTTTTTTACAACATCTACATATCGCACATCTTTTGTCCCACTATTTCCCAACCCGAACTGCAGTTCTTTGTTCTTCAGTGAGATGGAAAAAACAGGTTCAGAAATAATACGTTGTTTGTACAAATTGAAAACAAAAGGTGAATACGCTTGCTCGGTATCACTACTCGCTGTAAGTGCAGGGAAACCTAATCCAAGGATTCCGTTTGAATCTGTTGCCTTGGAAAGAATTCCATCTTTTGCAGTAGTTGCAAGACCAAACACCTGATTTGGTATGCTGATTTTATCATCTAACTGAACTTTGTCTTGAACATAATCACCACGGACGGAGCCAGCTCCATATTGAATTGAAAACGTCACATTTGTATCTTGAAACGTACTCGATTTTTTTTGGTTGAATTTTGTGTATGGGCATTCATGAGAGTCACAAAGCATCGAAGGGACCCAAATGTCAGAACTAAATGATTACACAAAGTCATGACTCTATAATACAAATGCTTTATTTTTATTTTTTACCTTCCAGTGTCTACAGAAACTAAGAAATCTTGTGATGGTGTGCCGATCTTTAATTGGACAAGATATTCAATATTTTGCTGACTGTACAATTCGTATGAACGTTTGTGAAATGTTGAGTGACGTTTGACAAGAGGAAGTTTGATTATTTTATTATGATTTTGAGTAGGTAAACATTGAATTATGGAAACACCTAGTGTCAATAAAAGACATACATACAACATTAGCAAAAACGGAAGTGAAAAATAAGAAAGAGAAAAGAAAGGTGTCCTAAAAACAAGTTTTACTTTATATCTTGGCAGACTGCTACTAAATATATACTTGTTGTACAGTGCTTACGGTTCCAAATGGCGCATTGGAAAAATTCAATCAGCGGATTTCCAAAAACCATTTTTCGCAAATAAAAAAAAATCAATGAGCGTCAAAAAAAATTATCCAATCAGCGGGCACGAAAATCTCAATGAGCGTTAGTCAAATTTCCATTGAGCGTTTTTTCTTTACTCAATTGACAGTTCAAAAATTATTTCCTCGACTAAATTAAAGTGGTTGCTTGTTCCTACACTTCTCAAAAGCGTAGATGGAGTGTTGTATTGATTCTCTTATGTTCTCTAAAGGAGTTCCATTGCATGCCTCAGTAATTCTGGTAAATAGGTCTCCCTTATCATTGACTTTGTTTTTAACAAAAGACCAGAATTGCTCAATCGGATTCAATTCAGGGGAATAAGGGGGGAGATATACACACATGTAACCTCTTCCACTAATTAAAGAATCAATCTCTTCATGGTTATGAATAGGCGCATTACCCATAACGAGATAAAACCCTTTTAATTCAGGGTATTTGTCTAGGGGTGATCCAACATATTTGCTAGGAACCTGAGATAGTGACCAGTGGTAGTGCCTTTTTTTTTTTCAGGTTTTTTAGAGCCAGTATTCTTTCTTTTCCGGACACCGACAACTTTAATCCTTTTGTTCATCTGGGATACTCGAACATCAACATTTACAACACCAACGGTTGAGATCGCCCCTCATATAGAGTGTGATTTAGCTTTGGTGGATGATATGTAATTTTTGGGGGTTCCTGAAGTTGACTTTTCATTCGATTGTTTTTGTTCGTTTGTTTCTCGTGAATATTCCAATCAGGATCGGTTCTTATTCTTTTGGCCCAAGTTCGTGCTGTTCTTTGAGCAATTCCAGCGCGCTCACCGGCTTTAGCCGCAAAAAAAAACTTAATATTTAGGTAATATATAAACAAAGTTTTTTGGTCGTCAGTGTAAACAGTATAGCTGTTTGCATTTCGTACTTTGTCAGCAATAAACTTGTCTACTCTTTTGGTCACTAAAGAAATTCTAGTTTCTAAATTTTCGTCTTCAGCATCCATCTCAATGAGAATAGGTTGAACCTCTTTGTATTCAGTTACGTTGGTCAAGTTTCTGAGATTAAACTGTTCCCCTTCTTCAATAATATAACCCATAGCCTCATCACCTTCTTCGATGATTAATCTTCCTTGGTCATCTTCCCTAAAAAATATGTGTTTGCTGCTCATTTTCGTTTTCTCAAGTATGCAATGAAAAAAAGTGCTACTTGAATTTTTCCAATGCGCCATTTGGAACCGTAAGCACTTTAAATGAAATTTGGATAAAGAAGGAAAAAAAAAGACTAATCCTTGAGTGTCCACTTTTCCTAACCAATAAAATGTACTAAATATAAAATGGTGGCTTTTATGATCATTTATAGGGATAGAGAAGCAGTGATTTAGGTAGAGTAAACTCTAACATAAATAGCAATGATCGAAAAGGAAGAAATATGTAGTATAAAGGATAATTATTGACATGCAAGGATTCATGATTAAAAAAGTAGATCAAGCTATTATGATAAATGATTGACTATAAAAGGATCTTATCTCATAATTATATCTGAGCAAATAAAATATAGCAGGTAACACTGTTCCTCGATCGCTCCTGCTAAAATATTGTTAAGTAAATAAATAGCCCTAATACAAATCATTATAATAAAGCTAATTGGTTTAGTACAATTTCATAGCAAGTATTTCCGTGATCATACAATTAGTATATTAGAAAAATCTATGCTACAGAGCTGCTGCCTATATGGTTTATTTACAAGAAGATGGTGATGAATAGGCAGACCAACAGGAGATATGTGGGCATAAGGTGTACTGCATTAGATGTCTCAAAATTAGCAGACACGCCTCTTATTGAGCCATTCGCACCATTAGCAGCAGCCAAACCAACACGATTGTTGCCCATATCAAATACCAAATACGTACTACGTAACAATGATTCACCCACTAAGTACAAGTTATCGCCCAATGAAGATGACGTAGGAGCAATACCAAATAAGCAATAGTTGGAGGTAGCGGCTGTCTTACCATCAAGAGGTATCACCAAAGATGATGCAGGAACGCTAAATACCACAGGATCATCTGTTACTGAATTCGAAGCGGTCATTTTTAATTCGAATTGTGTTGTTGATTTTGCAGCATTGCAATCCACAATGTAAGAGCCAGAGCTAGAATCGAGCGAGTATCCACTAGAACCAGCCACCGCCTCCACCACTTGTTTTGCCATGCTTGAAGGTAGATAGGTGAGTGTGGTGCCAGTATCGAGAATATATCCGCCCACAGCTGGGAAAGTAACATTCAATGTCTTGGAGCTATTCGATGCATCTGTCACTGCAAAACCTTGAGCGCCAACCATCCAATAATATTTACTGCTGTTATCAGGCAAATCGGATCTCTTCTTTTTCGATGAGGAAAGTGACATGACTGGTAAATAAGTGAGATTGCCCGAGTATTTCGTCTCATCCGTACCCCCGAAGATAATTTCACCCACCCAGCCAGTTGAAGAGGCGTCGTTAAGGTAAATAGAGAAAACGGGACTACTAATAATGCCTTCTGATACCAAGTTGAATACAAAAGGGTTATAAGCACCTTGTCCTTTACTGGATGCCGCGGTTAATTTAGGGAAACCGAGCCCAAAAATGCCATTAGCAGTGGGTGTTGAAGAAGAATTAGTAGAAGCTGACAATGACGTTATCTTATTGGACACCTTCGCGATTGACGTTGTTACTGTATTTTGATTCGTTAAAATAGATTGTGTATTTGAAGCTAAACCGAATTGTTGGGATTTTATGGTAGCACCACCTACTGAAACTGTGTCTGTGACATAAGTACCATTGACATTACCCACACCATACGTAAGAGTGAAAATTTTATCCAGTGACTTAAATGTACCAGAAGCAGTTGAGTCGAAACTACCATTAGGACACTCTGTTTGTGAGCAACCGGAACCTGGTATCCACAGGTCAGCACTATATGTAGTAATGCATTATTAATTGTGTTGTCTTGGCGCAGAATATAAAGTCTTACCTTCCAGTGTCCAAGGTAACTGAAAAATTTTGTGGAGGTGTTCCTATAGCAACATCGATCAGGTACTGAGAACCAGCGTCGTTATACAGGGCAGCAGCAAATGGATCTCTTTTGTCCAAGCCATTTTTTTTCTGAATTGCAGAAATTAAAGGGTCGGGCTTATTTAAGCGAAGAATAGGTGCTCTAATTGTTTTATCTGCTTCAATCCATGATATAAATAAACCGGAAATGACCAAAAGGCTTGGAATAAATTTCATTTACAAAAGAGAAATATGTATGTTGTAAAGAAAAAAAAGAAAAAGTGACCCTGCTGTTGTTATTTATATATCAAGCGGGAAACTAATACGCATGTTTCAATATTTTTTCTGTTCCTTATTTTGTAAGATGAATGTCATTTTTCTCCATCAACGTACTGAGTGTGAACTATATTTAACAGGGAAAAGGAAACATGAGAACAATACAAAAAGTTACGTAAATAGAAAGTAATAACGCAATTAATACAACTTACTGCCAAGATTAATTATCTTTTTAAACATTTTTCCAGGAACTTCAAACAAAACCAATCTTTTTATTCTATTTATTAAGCCACCCAATAAAGAAGTTCTATTCTTAATTATGTCATAATTGTAATAATAAAAAAACGACAATAGTAGCAATAATGATGATGATAGACTGTAAACTGCACCGAAATACACTATTGCCTTGGCTTGTGCTCGTATGAATAGTATTCCCGTTTGCTGCTTGCCCGAGGCCCACTTGAAAACCCAACATATCGTGCACAATATAAGCACTTCTTAGTATGGTTTGACCAACAATCCAACCGGAGTTTCCCATTGAAGAGAGAAAGCTTGTAGAGATTGGGGCAAGACCGAACAAGCATACGGAGGCTGTCTTTACATCATTTGTGTCCTGTGGTAAAGCGAGTTCACTTAAAGGTACTTGAATGACAATACGGTTATTGGTAAACTGTTTTTTATCGGTTGAAAATTCGATTTGAAAGTACTTGTCATTTTTCAAGAAATCACTGCAGTTCACTTGATACGCCTGGATTGTGCCTTGATTTAATTTCAAAGGTTGGTAGTTGGATGAGATTAGATTTAATATTTCCAAGACAGTTTCTTCGGGAAAGTAGGATAACGTGGTTCCTGTGTCTAAAATCACCGGCTGGATATCTGGAAACTGTGTTTCGTACAATTTCTGACCATCGGGTAAGGAATAGCTAGATACTGCTTGTCCGGGCACAGTCCAATACTTGTATGTACCCTTCTCGTTCGAATTATAATTGACACCACAATTGGGTTTTCCGCTATTATTAAAGTAATCAATCAAGGGTATAAAGTCAAGTTCACCAGTGAATCGAGATGTTTCATATCCGCCAATCACCATTTCTCCAGTATGGCCATATGCATCTTGATTATTGAGGTACACTGAAAATACAGGTTCTGAAATCACTTTGTTTTTAACAAGTTTCAATATAAAGGTGTCTTCTGTTGGGTCTCGCATCAAAGCAGGAAAACCTAGCCCTAGAATACCGCCTACTTGATCTACACCGTTTGTGTTGATAACTCCTTGAGTTTTACTAGCAACACCCAAGACTTGGTGAGCAGAGGCCATGCCTTGCATTGTAACTGTATCGTAGGCAACATAACCTTCAGCCGCCCCACTACCATATTGTATAGTGAACACTTGTCGAGTTCTGTTGTATGTATAAGAATCCTTCTCAATAAATCGATGATTACCACAGTTAGATTGAGGGCAATTGGAGGAAGCAACCCATAGATCAGAGCTAAGTTTACGAAATGAGTTCATACAGTGAAGCCGTATTATACGTATACATACCTTCCTGTATCAAGAGTGACGTTAAAGTATTGTGGGGGTGTTCCTATGCCTATTTCTATTAAATATTGTCTTGAATTTGCATTGTATAACGGTATAGAAGCTATGGTGGTATCATCTCTTTTTGACAGTAATTCATTATGTGTTTTTGTAATGATTGGTAGTCGAATAATTTGATTGTTTACTTGGTATGATAGTAATAATAATAAAATAAACGTTTTAAGCATAGTTTAAGTGATAGTAAGAAAAAAGAAAGAGGGTTGAGTCAAAACGGTCAATTTAAAATAAACATTGAAAAAACATTATTCTTTAAATGGTAATCGCTTGTTATTGTGTATTTTTTTATTTAATTTCATTAGCTATTGTTGTGTCTATAAATGATTCTGAAATTTCAATGTTATGTGCTAATAGTTGTCGATCTTGTTCTTTAATGTGTTCTTGTTTAAATGAGTCTCTTCTTCTTCTTGTAACTAACCAGATGATTTTATTTACAAATGGCTTTAATTTCTTAACAATTTCTTCTCCATCGTCCTTTTCCCAGCCACCTTCAATGTGTATAAATGGTTCAATATGTCTTATGATATGGATTTTTCCTTCTTCTTCTGAGCAATAAATAATCTTTCTAGAGTCAATATGTTCTTTAAGTGTGGCTACATTATCTATTAAGTGTTGAATATTTTGTTTTTCTTCTGCAGAGTTGACGTGAATGATTATATAAATGTCATATAAATAACTCAATCTCGTTAGCAATTGAATGCTATGTTCTTTAAACCCATAAATAGGTGTATCCAAATCAGGTGAAGGGTTCCAAAGTACAGTCTAATTTTCGCTTTAGTAGGTATAATTGGGAAGAAAACAAGAAGCTTACATTCTTTAGTGAAATAGTAATTTTCTTCTTATTCTTTCGAACTGTAGATTTCAAACCGTTCATGAATTTATTACTCCAGCCATCTTCTGTTGTAGAAGTTGATGACTAATTCACTTGATTAGTTTATGTTCTTATGAGCGTTATGACTTGCTTACTTGTTCTTCACTCTGGTTTATTTTTCGACGAGGCGGATACTTTTTAAGCCAATAGATAGCTAAACTAACAACAGCTGTTGCTAATGAAGTAATGCCAATTAATTTGAGCACCCATGAAGGTATTAATCTATTCTGTTTTTTATTAACAGTCTGTACCATTTTTAATAAAAAGAGAAAAAAAAAAAGGAAAAAATTACGGATGCGGGGATATCCAATAAGGTTGCAAGATTTCAACTTAGATATTTTTCACATGCCAAAATACAGCATGACTAAAAGGAAATTTTAAAGTTAAACTCATTGTGACAGTCAAATTCTTTAAGAGCAGAGAGTTAAGGTAAATGTGTTTATTTATGTATAGTAACAACAATGATACGAATGATTCAAAGTAGTAGATTTATGATTTTGAACATGTCATCTGACGACTTGGGTCTTCCACAAGAAGATGAAAATATCAATGAGCGTACCACTTGCAAGAGCTCTTCTCTTCATACCATCGAGCTAACTACTAAATACAGCCTGTTTATATCAAGAAGTTGGCCTGGTTCATGTATTGGCACATAGGTACCACCTAATTGATTCAAACAATGTTATGCTTAGCAGAATGTAAAAGAAAAAAAAAGAAGACGCTGCCAAAGCCTTAAATAAAGGACTGATTCATGACTGCTCAAGTTTTCTTTGTTTGTAAACAATGAACTTAAAAGAGAAAATGAGACGACGTTTATATGCGCTCCTCTCTTAAATATTAACCTTAAAAACAGAAAAAAGATGTTTGTGCCTTTTCACTGAAATGCAAAAAGAGCCACAGACATCAAATGAATGAACATAATTGGACAAAATAATTGGACTGCTTTTTCCCTTTTTATTTTTCTTTTTGAAAAAAAAAAAAAAAAAAATATTTTGACACATATTTTCCCTCCTTAACTATTGTAATGGACGAGAAGACACAAAAGCCTCACATTAAAAAGAAGGCTGGTAAAAAGGTTGAACGTAAAAAGGAAAACAAATTCTCAAATGCGAAAAAATCCAGTAATCCTAAAGCCTTCACTTTCCAAAGTGCGGGCAAAGCAGAAAAGACAGTAAGAAGAAACTTTGACAGAGGCGAAAAAAAACTTCATGTTCCATTGGTTGATCGTACACCTCTAGAATCTCCTCCTGTTATTATTGCTGTAGTTGGTCCTCCTGGTGTAAGCTCATCGTTTATTAGATCCAACTTTTTATTTTCTAATTCACTTTTATTTGTAGACTGGTAAATCAACTTTGATTCGATCTCTAGTTAAAAGATACACTAAACACAACTTGAACGAAATCAAGGGCCCTATCACTGTTGTCAGTGGTAAAAAGAGACGTTTGACATTTATTGAGTGTAATAACGATATGAATTCAATGATTGATGTCGCTAAAGTCGCAGATCTCGTCTTGCTAATGATCGATGCTAGTTTTGGTTTTGAAATGGTAACATCTTTCAAGTTTTTACTTGGTTTTTATTTTAACTTTGTTAAATTTTAGGAAACATTTGAATTTTTAAACATTTTACAATCACACGGTTTCCCTAAAGTTATGGGTGTCTTGACACACTTGGATAAATTCCGCAACAACAAGACATTAAAGACTACGAAAAAGAGATTAAAGAACCGTTTCTGGACTGAAATTTATCAAGGTGCAAAACTCTTTTACCTTTCAGGTATTATCAACGGCAGATATCCCAACATGGAAATTCAAAATCTCTCTCGTTTCATCTCTGTCATGAAGTTCAGACCTCTAATTTGGCGTAACACTCATCCTTATGTCGTAGCAGATCGTATTGAAGATTTGACTGATCCAGAGTTATTGCACCGGAAACCCAAGTGCGATCGTACTGTGACCTTGTATGGCTACTTGCGTGGTACCAATTTAAAGTCCAATATGCGTGTTCACATTCCCGGTGCCGGTGATCATGTCTTGGCGGATGTCTCTGTTTTGCCAGATCCTTGCCCTTTACCTGACAAAGAAAGAAAACGTCTTGATGAAAAGCATAAATTGATCTATGCACCTATGTCGGATGTCGGTGGTGTCATGTATGATAAAGATGCTGTGTATATCAATGTTCCCGGCCACTTTACAAAAAAGTCTGCTTATGCTCCTTCAGAACTCAATGAAGAAAAAGAAGATGTACCCATGCCTCCTTTAGGCGCTGGTGAAAAATTAGTGATGAACCTCCAAGATGCTCAAGATACATTGGCTTCTCAATTAGAAGAATCAGAATTACGTATTTTCTCGGGTTCTGCACCTGTCAAAGCTTCAGAAGTCAAGGAATCTTTGGAGGAAGATGAATCTGGTAGAACTCGTAGACGTGCTGTTTTTGGCAACGAAGACGAGGAAATGGAAGATGACGATGATGAGGAAGACGACGACGAAGATGATGCGATGGACGAAGGAGAAGATGACGACGAAGATATGGAAGAAGATGCTCCTCGCCGCGGTAAAGCTTTAACAAAGTTTGATACTAGAAATATCCCAAAGAAGGGCGACAAGGAAGATAAAGAAGACGACGAGCAGGAACCTGATTTCGAATTCGCTGAAAGTGATAGTGATTTAGGGGATGATGATGAAAACGACGATATGGTTATGGTTGACGGTCGTAGATTCAGAGGCTCTGATGACGACGATGAGCTTGCTGGTGAACTTCGTTGGAAAGCTAATCTTCAAGAAAAAGCGAGTGAAATGTTTTCAAATAATAGACGTATCAATTTGATGTCACTCATTTATAATCATCCCGAAATTACACCTGAAGATATTCTCGAGGGCAACTACGGAGATGACAACGACGATAAAGATGATATCGAAGAAGCTGAAGAAGAAGAGTTTTTCAAATTGAATAAAGAAAAGACAAACGCTGCAGAAATTGTTGATACTTCTCGTGAGCCACTTGACCTCGAAGAACTCGAAGAATGGGATGATGAGGATACGTTAGATTCTATTCGTAACCGCTTCATTACTGGCGATCTCGATCAAGGTGAAAGTGCCTTCCCTCCTGAAGAAGACGAGGTGGAAGGTGATTTCGAAGATCTTGAAGCTGAAGAAGCTGAGGATGAGCAAGAGAACGGAAATAAGAAGGACAAAGAAGGCATGATTCGCGATCCTGTGTTGGTTGAACGTGAAAGAATTGCTAAGCGTAAAGAAGAACTCCGTAAGAAATTCGAGGAGGAATTCGGTGATGACGATGAAGGACCTAAGATGGATTTCTATGAGCAAAAGAAAGCTGAAATTGAACAACAACTCGAAATGAATCGTGCTGAATTTGAGAACGACGATCCTCATACTAGAGCCATGGTTGAAGGCTACCGACCTGGTAGTTACGTTCGTCTTTTGATAAAGAACATGCCTTGTGAATTTGTTGAAAACTTTGACCCTACTTATCCTATTCTCGTCGGTGGCCTTTTAACTACAGAAGATCAATTTGGCTGGGTCCAAGTTAGAATCAAACGTCACCGTTGGCATCCCAAGATTTTGAAAACAAATGATCCTCTCATCTTTTCCATTGGTTGGAGACGTTTCCAAAGCATTCCTATCTATTCCCTTAATGACGGTACTCGAAACCGTATGTTGAAATACACTCCTGAGCATATGCATTGTCTTGCCACTTTTTATGGTCCTGTACATACTCCTAATACTGGTTTCTGTGCCGTTCAAAACGTCGCTGATAGCAGAGCTGTAAGTCATCTTTTTTTTTTTTTTGTTTTTTACTTGACAACCAACTCACTGTTTTATAGTCATCCTTCCGTATCAGTGCAACAGGTGTCGTTGTAGATATTAGTCAAACCTCCGAAATCGTAAAAAAGTTGAAGTTAACTGGTGTTCCTACTAAGGTGTACAAAAATACAGCTTTTATTAAGGACATGTTTACCTCTGCATTAGAAGTTGCCAAGTTTGAAGGTGCCAATATTCGTACAGTCTCTGGTATTCGTGGTCAAGTGAAAAAAGCATTGCCTAAGCCTGAAGGTCAATTCCGTGCTACTTTTGAAGATAAAATATTGATGAGCGGTATGTATAACAAGTACTTAAAAAAGCATAAGACTCAATGATTCTCTTTTACAGATATTATCTTTTTAAGAGCATGGTATCCCGTCAAGCCTCGTAAATTCTATAATCCAGTCACATCATTGCTGTTAAGTACAAAGGATAAATGGCAAGGTATGCGTACAACTGGCCAAGTTAGAAAAGAATTAAATCTGCATGCACCCCAAAACGTGGACTCCATCTACAAGGTGAAAAAAAAAAAAAGAATATCCCAAGTGGTAGTTATTCACCTTCTTTTAAATAGCCTATTGAAAGAAAAGAACGCCGTTTCAATCCACTTAAAGTTCCAAAGTCTTTGCAAGCTGAATTACCATTTGCTAATAAACCCAAGAACGCTGTAAAGAGTAAAAAGCAGTCTTACTTGAGCAAGAGAGCGGTGATTCTTGAACCTGAAGAAAAGAAAATTTATACACTTATGCAGCAACTTAACACACTTCGTAATGAAAAAGATCGTAAACGTAAACTTAAGAATGCGGAACGACTTGATGCGTACGAGAAGAAGAAGGCTAAAGTTGCTCAAACGAATGAAGCCAAGACAAAGGAACGCCGTAAAGACTACTTTAGAAAAGAGCAGGCAAAGTCATCAAAGGCTGCCTCTAAGTAAAGAAATAAAAAAAAATTATATAGAGTACATATTATTATCACCATCATTGTTTTTTCTGTTTTACATGTCTTGAAAGCATAAAAACGCGGTTATATGACATGATCCTATAGCTTATTGTCAATTAACACGCTTTATCTGTATAAAAAAAAAAAAAAAAAAGGATAGATACAGCAGGCTGACTGTTTGTGATTCATTAGGGTCTCAAAAGAAAGAGAATAACTGCATCTTCTACTACTACCTATTCCGCATTAAAAAAAGAATGGTCTGAGCTTCCAGGAAGATGTAACAACAAATAATAACAGAGCCATCGTGCATCAAGGCCATTCTTATCAATGAAATCTGTTCTAAAGGCGGCGGCAGGCTGTATTGTAAAATGTAAGACATTTATTTGCTCTTATTCTATTTACACGCACACATAGTGCTTAAATCGTTTTTTTTTTTTTTTTTTCTGCTGACATGTCAATTATGGATATTACCGTTCAACCTAAAAGAGCTTTGAGAAACTTTATGTGTTATCATTTAGTTATACTTCTTTGTTATGAGTCTAAAGAAAAAGAAGACCGAAAACCAATGAAATCAATTAAAGATCAAGATTTTAAGAGTTCGCAACACAGTAAGAGTCATTCTCGGACACCCGGGGCTTTCCCAGCAAAAACATAGTCTCGAAAAAAAATTTTTTTGGGCTATAAAACGAGCGAAAGACAGTGAGACTCTAGTTCTTGTTGGTTTTCTTCATTTCAAAACATAATGTCTATATTGCAAAAGGGTCGTCTTTCCGTTGTCCTCGGTTCTCAATGGGGTGACGAAGGTAAAGGAAAGTTGTCTGATATCCTCTGTGGTGAAGCTGAAATCTGTGCTCGTTGTGCTGTATGTACTCTTATCTCGAGAAAGTTGAAAACAATTGACATATCATTTATAGGGCGGTAATAACGCTGGTCATACTATTGTTGTCAATGATGTTAAATATGATTTCCATATGTTGCCCTCTGGTAAGTGATTTCTTTTTTCTTATTATTATGATTGTTAACTAAAAAAAATCTATAGGTTTAATCAACCCTAACTGTATTGCCTTGATTGGTAACGGCGTTGTCTTGCACTTGCCTTCTTTCTTTGAAGAAAAAGCCAAGCTTGAAGCTAAGGGTAAGTTTTTAATATTGAAAAGAAAGAAAAAAAAAAAAAATTATAACGCGAAAAAAAAATTTTTTTTATTATAACAAATTAGGCCTTAACTGTGAAGGTCGTCTCCTTGTCTCCGACCGTGCCCACCTTGTTTTTGATCTCCACCAAAAGGTTGATGGTCTTAAGGAAGTTGAGTTAGGTCGTGGTAGCATTGGCACTACTGGTAAGGGTATTGGTCCTACTTACTCTTCCAAGGCCTCTCGCTCTGGCATTCGTGTTCACCACCTTTACGAATTCGATGAATTCACTGCCCGCTTCAGAACCATGGTTGAAAACAAGCGCAAGAGATATGGTAACTTTGAATACGATGTTGAAGCTGAACTTCAACGTTACAAGGAACTTGCTGAACGTATTAGACCTTATGTTATTGATACCATTCCTTATCTTCATGAACAAATCAAGGCTGGTAAACGTATTCTTGTTGAAGGTGCCAACGCTTTGATGCTTGATATCGATTTCGGTACTTACCCTTATGTTACCTCTTCCAGCACTGCTATTGGTGGTGTCTGCACTGGTCTTGGTGTTCCTCCCCAAAAGATTTCCAAGGTTATTGGTGTTGTCAAGGCTTACTGTACCCGTGTTGGTGGTGGACCTTTCCCTACTGAACAATTAAACGAAATTGGTGAACATCTTCAAACTGTTGGTTTCGAAGTTGGTGTCACTACTGGTCGTAAGCGCCGTTGCGGTTGGTTGGATCTTGTTGTTGTTAACTATTCCACCATGATCAACGGTTACACTAGCTTCAACTTGACTAAGCTTGATATTCTTGATCAATTACCCACAATCAAGGTCGCCGTTGCCTACCATTTGGACGGTAAGAAGTTGACCTCATTCCCTGCTGACCTTGATCTCCTTGAAAAGGTTGAAGTTGAATATGTTGAATTGCCTGGTTGGATGTCCGATATCTCCAAGTGTACTAAATATGAAGAACTCCCTGAAAATGCTAGAAAGTACATTGAATTCATTGAAAAAGAAACCGGTGTTCCTGTTGAATGGATTGGTGTTGGTCCCGGTAGAGAAGCTATGATTCATAAGCCTGTTAACAACTAAAGTACGCTCTTAAATTATCAACATTTCTTATTTTTTTTGCATGCGAAACCCTCTTCTTTTTTTTCCTCCTCCTTTTCTCTGTAATATTATGGCTTTAATTTTCTTTGTTTATAAAACAATAAACACTCATATTCTTTTATCTCTAACACGTTGATGATATTTATATTGAAGATCAGCAACTAGTTTCGTCATTTTAGTTGTTAGCATTAACATAAATGATATGCAAGTAAAAACAAGGCAAATTTTATTTAAACGTTTTATGAAAATAGCAGGGAACGAATTGGCGGTAATTGGTACCAAGCTTGCTTTTCGTGTTGATAGCTTGATGGGCATGGGTTATTACCAAAGAAGGTCAGACCACTGGGCATCATGTAATCAATCGTGGAAGGGTGAGGATTATTGTAACTTTCATATGCAAGTTGACACTCAACTGGCTGGGGCTTACTAGGGACATACTGTTGTTGTGGAGGTGGTAAAATAAGGTTTCGTGGCATATTGATAGGCACATCTATGGCATTGAAATAAGCTTTTATCCTGATAGGCATGTCTTCTTCTTCATTACTATTTTTGTTGTGAGTACGTACGTGACGAATTAATTCGTCTGAGCGCGAGAACCTTTTACTACAGCCTGAGTGTGTACATATATAAGGCTTTTCACCAGTGTGTATACGAATGTGTCTTTTACAATGATCTAGACGGTAAAACGATTTTATGCAAATGTGGCAGATGTAGCGGCGTCTAGGTTGTTTAGAAGATAGCATGATATAAAGGAGAAAGAAAGAAAGGAAAAGAAAAATCAGTTCATTTTATATGAAAATAAACAGAAAATAAGCTTTGTGAAAATTAACTTTGTGAGAGTACATTACAGCCACGCATTTTGGGGGTGACTAATGCATGAATTAATGGTTAGTAAGTTACATTCGAATGTTTTTTATGGTACAGTGCTTTCGTTCATATGCCAGGCAGTAAGGGAGGGAAATAAGGGGAGTAAGAAGGAGTCGATACTACAGGGGAGATGGGAGACTTTAGTTAAGCTACAAGTAAAAAGAGAAAACGTTATCACCAGGATTGCAAAACCTGATTGTTGTGGTACGGTTGTTTAATAGTGTTAATACCTTAAATCTATAAATACGTGAAGGGCTGATATTTGTGATATTCTTCAGTAAACAAATTCTTCTCAATTATATGTATTCACATAAAGCCTTTAATTTATGCTGTATATTGCACATCTGTTATTAAGCGCAGAAAAAAAAAAAAAACCAACTTTATATCTTTAATTAAATGTCAAGTGTCACGCCTCCTCTTTTACACGCCTTCAAATTTTTAGATTTAACTAAAGAGGGGAGTTGTGGAGGTGGGAGGGGAGGAGGTTAGTGAGGTAGATAGTACGTAAAATATGTGTAATTGTAGATACCAAGTCTTTTATTCACGATCGATATGTATTACCAATATATACATACATATATATATAAATGGTAACAAGTAAACATTTAATATACTAGGGTATTGATTCAAAGTGCCAATCGCAAGGTACTATAGAAAATCGATTATTTCTTAGGCAACAATCCCTATGATATCAAAACTCGTCATACTCGCTTCAAATTATATATGATGGAGTTTCATTACTCGTGCTTTCAGGTACAATAATTATGTCTCCAAGTAAAGAATACTACCGAACAAATAAGAATAAACTAAATTAAGGGGTCAAATTTTTTTATGGGCGCAACCAGGACTATTTCCAAAACTAAATGTTAATGCCTTCTGTGCGTCCTTTCTAGAATAATCACGTATAGTGGCACTAATAATGTAACGTATGATGGAGCAACTTTACTGGAAGCGTGAAGAATATATCTAATAGTTGCTACTCTATCTAATTATTGATTGATTGAAACGGACCGCATAGGATTTGGAAATTGAGGTCAAAGATATACGCCTTTTCTTCTTTTTTTAAAAAAAAGGTAGAACATTTACCCTTCAGCTTGTTTTTTAAGCTATTTGTTCTGAGATGCTCTCTTATAATGCCTTCTAAAAGCCTTAATTCAATATAGCTTCTTTTTGCTACAGTCATCCTCATATCTATATAGTATATGAATGGCGTTTACCTTGTTCATTTCTTCTTAGAGCCATCTTCAATTACTCTTTTCCACTAGCTCGATCGCTGGGTAATGAGTATGTAACCAAAAAAAAAAAAAAAAAAAAAAGGATTTTCAGTCCAAAATAAGACTAAATGGTTAAAAGTGGTGGCAAGCTTACACAGTATAGTCATTTTGTATATATTCGACAGCCATTAACAGTATTTCGATTATAGGCTTCATCTATAGAGTAAATTTACTTCATCTAAGCGTCATCACGTCTTTCGTTGGTGTATCGGCCTTCCAGGAAGAAACTAGGAAGATCATTCTTATTACTTGGGAAAGCATGAGCAAGAACTGCTAGAAAATAACTTTAGAGAGAACATACCAGGCTTATCTTTATAAGCTGCTTCAGGTTATTTGATGACATTTTCAAAAAGCGTGGAGATGAGGGGTTGCAGGAATAACTAGAAGGGAAATACTTATGCACGCTGTAACAGTGTACCGCTTTTTTATTAGTACTATTAATAGTATGATCATTTATCGCAATTCAACTATTAGTACATAAAGAAGAAGAAAGAAAGTACCAAAGATGCTCAGCTGCTGCCATTATGTTATACTTTTCGTGATTGGTGTATACTTCAATAAAACCACTGTTATACATAGTGTATAATTACATAGTTAGTATCGATTATATAATGAATTTAGACTCGTTCATTGTACTAGGCGTTATTTTACTTTCATGAGTCAGAGCTCTTATGCAAAAACTTCAAGACGTTCACCCTTATGTATACCAGGGAACTAATTTTATATTTTTGTCTCTCGATTATTATTATTGTTATTAATTAAATCGACGGCGAATAGGTGAACCTAAAACTGTCGATCATAAAGCATTATAATCAACAAATTGCACTTCCTTGATCAAAGTCACCCAAAGAGAAATAAATACCAGCAACTGATGCATTACCTGTACAAACTATAAATTATAAGCAAAGCACTTTCACCATGAATAAAGAGGTTCGCTAAAAGATAGTACAGCTAGTTTTTCAATGGACCACTTTTACACTAATCATAACCCCCCCAAAAAAAAAAAATTACAGTGACCAAAGAACTACTTATTCTCTTTTAGTAATGTTACTTTGATTTTTGTGGGGCTGCCTCTGGTAAGCTCGTTGACATAGACTTATTATTGTGGTGGGCCACCAAGTTAAGATAAAGTTAGTTTGCTTGCATATATCACTGGAGTTCAGCTGACTGCCAAATATCTTCTTGCTCTCCTGATATCGCTTAATTTTGCCAGTATTAACCAGGTTTGGTTTGTTGTGCTTGGATTTTCTTTATTTTTGTGGACGCACAAGGGCAACAGACAACGAATTTTTTTTTTTTTCTTTTCAACCACCTCTCATGAGCTCAGATTTTAGAGATTTCATAGAGATCTCAGCAGATTCTCTACCGTCATTAAATTATGTCACCAGCTTAGTGCATGATGATGGAGCAGGAGCAATTAGCACGTTTACAGGAACAACAAGGGATACCTTTGAAGGTAAAAAAGAAAAAGAAAATAGTGTTTCAATTGTATCAACCTTACACTAGGTAAAAAGGTCATTAAATTAGAATATGAAGCCTATGTTCCTATGGCAAAAAAGGTCTTGGAAGATTTAATTAAAGAAGCACGTCAACAATGGGATTTGAAACACGTCGCTATTTATCATCGTACAGGTATTGTGCCTGTAGGTGAAGTGAGTGTTATCATTGCTACATCATCGAAGCATAGAAAGGATTCATTGGAGTCAGTTAGTTTTCTGATAGATGATTTGAAAGATAGATGTCCAATTTGGAAGAAAGAAGTATATGAAGATGGAAGTGTATGGAAAGGTGCATGTCACAACAAAAGCTAACAAAAAAAGAAAGAAAAAAAAAATCATTCCGCCAATCAAATGCCAAAATAAAGTATCAAAAGAAGAGCTATAACTTTTTTGCGAGTTTACTTGAAAACCTGAGTTAACAACGCTATAGAAGAGTCTGTAAGCATTTTCCTGTGTCATTCACTGTTGATGCGTTGCTATGAATATCAGGGATATAAAATCGAATTAAACGTCAAGATCAACAGCTATCACGATAATAATATCTAATCAGCATATAGTCTACTGTTGCAGTAAACTTGTTTTCGATCTTTCAAAATACGTAATGTTTACGTTTAATAATATAAAAAGCAAAAGTTTATTCATTTACATATAGGGGCTTTAATTTATATATATGATAGGAACCGGACCGAAAAAAAAAAAAAAGAGAGTTGATCAGCAGGGAAGTGCAACACAAGATTCATCTAAACATTTTTAAACTTTTACTATTACGATGGTTACCGTAACTACCACTATTTGGGTAAAAGTCATTATTGTACTGTGGCTGCTGTTGCTGCTGCTGGTGGTGGTGGTGGTAATAATAATTAGGGTCAATGTACATCCCTGCTGCTTGTTGACCATAGGACGAAGGGTACATTGATTGGTTGCTGCTATTAATTGAGTGGTGGCGCCCATTTTGGTGCGCATGACCATTGTGGTTGCTATTATTTTGCTGTAAGTGATGATTATTCATTATATGTCCGTTTGAATGGGGTATATGTCCATTACTATAAGGTTGACTTTTTATAGAATGCTCATCAAATTGTTGGTAATAGGGCTGTTGTTGTTGTTGTTGTTGGTAAGGGTATTGATGCTGCGTCATTGGGTTATAGCCCGGGATATTTGCTCCTCCATTCCCATTCATCATAGTATTAGCCATTGGGTCAAAGGGCATGCCGACGCCTCCTTTCATATAAGGTTGTTGACCATTATAGGGGCTCATAGAAGAAGGTAATGAGTTGTGTCTTTGTCTCCGAGTCCCATTCTTATTATTCATTGTTGAATGATGATTGTACTGGTTGTTATTGGGGTGGTAGGAGTGTCTTGAAGGCTCATAGTGGCTGTTATTATAATAATGAGGATAGTCATCATCATGACGGTTGATACGAAAGAAAGAAGAAAGACTTTTACTTGATGACTTGTTTCTGAGCCTGTTGTTACCATACATCATAGCATGTTGATTTTCATAGTAAGGGTCACTGTAGTATTTATTTTTCTTATGGCGGCTTCTATTCCAAAAAAATCTTTGCTCGTTTTCATCCAAAGGAATAGCAGTTGAAAAGGGTCTTGCCATATCTGTGAGCCAGTTACCCAGGTGATGATTCTTGTGTCTACGCCAGCTATTATCGTAATAATTTGAGTAGTTATCACTATTATTGCTACTTGAGAGATATTGCTTGATTGTACTGAACATGTTTTTAAAGGAAGAAAAGAAAAAGAAAAGTAAAGATTGTAGACTAAATTGATTTAAGATCATATTACTACATACACCCTATCGAGAATTTGCTTTTGTCATGGCCACCAAAGAAAGCAAGTAGTACAATGATTCTGCACAGAAAATTTCAATATTACATATTAGGTGAGAGATTTAACTACTTCATTAGAGTATAGTCTTATCTTGATTCGACTGTTTCTCAAAGTATCATATATGTAATATATACATTCTACATATTAACTGAATCGCTGTCTTCTCTCAAAGATTTGCCTGCACAATCCTCTTATCGTTTGAGAGGCTCATTGGCAGCTTGTAATAACAATCATGGGCAAATGTTTGTAGTGTTTTCTGATTCCAAAGTATAGCAGTGTTTTGAATACAACAACTATGGACAAATTCGTGTATTTGGCCCTACTACTATATTTTAACCATTCCCTTTTATACTCAGTTTTTTTTTTCTCTTTTTATGCTATTTTATGGTCTTTAAGTAAAACCGTTTATATTTTGCATTTATAAATATTCAAGGAAATTTTGCCAAGTGGTGGTGTTTGTTGTGTTCCTTTGTTCTATGATGCTTGATTTGCTATGACGAAAAATAGGATCCATTCTCTCAAAAACAGCTAGATATATCATACAAAGGAATCATTTATTGTTCAGTAAAGATTCAACAGAAGTCTGTGTGTGATGAACGTGTGCATTTAGCAAAAGTTTATGGACCAGCCTTACCCAAAAGTTCTAGCTATCGAGCTCGAGGAATTGCACGGAAGGAGCAGAGGATCCCGAGAAAGAGTAAAACCAGTCTCTATATTACTAAGGCATATTGCCTCAAAAAGCTGATTTCATATCTTAAACGACAAGGTTTTTTTTTTTTTTTTTTTAGATGTTTGCAGTTGACATAAACACAAATGCAAAAAAAAAAAATAATGATGGGCACTATAATAGTTGTACTTATGGGGTCGAAAATTTCAAGCATTTTTGAACCTATCAGCAGCCGACTGTATAGCCAAAGAGGGTTTTCATTGGTTAATTTAAGCATGAAAGTGATATCAACGTTATTCAATAAAACTTCAGTCAAAATTTGTACGCATCGTTCACTTCGTATAAATTGCTCACAGGTACTATTTAAGTAGAGCGGTTACTAATTGGATATTGGCAGTAACTGTAGATCCTCCTTAGGTTAAAAAAAAAAAAGGTGTTTTGGGCAATGAAAGTTTTGGTTAAAGTTTTAGACTCGCCGCCAAAGAGTATACATAAACGTCCTTATTTTTATATCTAATCTGACTGTCAGCAAGTCTGATTACTTGTTTTTTTTATTTTAAGTTATATATGCTGCTACGCTGCGGATATCATCACAAGTTGCATTTGATAATAAATTCTTTTGGCAAGCTTTCATCGTAAATAAGGTCAGGTTCCTCACGAACCATATCACCAAAACATTGTACTTCTTCTTTTTCTGCGACTTCATCAAAATTTACTTCAGCAGTTTTAGGCTCGTCATCTGGAGATTTTCTTTTTCTGGAGTCCGAAAGGTCTTTTTTGAGTTTCTTTAAGTTTTTAAAGTAATTCTCATCCAATTCCTTTTTCTTTATCTTGTATTCCGGATTGTCCTCAAACAAAGCTTTAGTCGTATCAGGAGCTCTTCCATCACTGATCTTGTAATAGTCTGTCAGCTTCTTTTTGGACTTACGCAACTTGGCTTTTTTTGGGACATAGGAGGGACTTACACCTTCTTTGTAATACTGTGCCAAAGTATCTCCATCACATTGACAAACTTTTAAAATCTGTCTGAATGCTGAACCTAGCGAGGTGTTTTCACCTATAAGTGCGGTCTTGTAGAGCATGTTATGGTAGGCTTCGACATAGTTTGTTGTTCTGCTTCGATGATCTCTCAAAGCATGCTTCATGAGGCTGCCGCATCTAAATATCATCGATTTAACAGTTGGATGCATCCACTACGAAAACCAAGGATTTCAGGCCGGAAATTTCTCCAGTAGCTGAGAAACAGCCTTCTGAAAAGAAGTAGCACTTCCGCTATCTCTCAAAGTGTAAGCTAGTGACAAAAAGGTTCTCTTTTCTCCAATAGGCACTACGCTGTGATTACATGCAGTGCGGTTTACACTTTGCATCCAATGCATATAATATCCTTTCAAGTATTCCTGGGCCTCTTGTACTTCTTCTGGCATTCCTCCACCGTCGTTGTTGTTGTTAAACGCTTTGTTAAATGCGCACAGAAACCCTTGGCGTTGTGCAGCCGAAAAATCCATCAAAACACCGAGGTAGTTGTTCTTTGACAGCTTAAAGGTGTTGTAAAGCAGAACAAAGTATTCAGTAAAATACGGCATTGATAAACCACCAATTATTGCTTGAAAAAAGACAATGCTCTTTCTGATTTCTGGTACAAAACTACAGACGAACAGAGATATCTTTTATTACTAGTAACAATTGGAAATTTTTCGAAGGGAAGGCCATATTTTTGCATTGATGGCGACGTAAAGGCAATAATGAAATTACTAGGAGCCGAAACTTGAGCATGGACTACGTAGCCTTCAAATTCTTCGGTCATGATCTCCACTAATTCGCTAAGAAAGTTTTTTGACCTTGTTGGTAAGGACTGTTCTCTGACTCGTCTCAACTCATACTTGGTTTGGTCTTTATTACCCAATATTGGGTTAATTTTTCGTACTGACTCTAAGTTTTCGCCAGTTTGAGAGGAAATCCCAGCTACCATCTTCTTTGGGGTAGTCAAAGGATCGGATTTAACTCTGTCATAAAACTCCTTTTTCTCTTCTGCAGATAGGTGAGCGGTCAGGTATTTGTCGTGATTATGAGAACCATCACATTCCATTTCGCAGGTACTTTTATTAATGACGAATTTAACTTTAGCAGGGCAAGGTGTGTGTTGAACAAGCTTATTGCAATGTATACAGTGTTGTGTTGAAATTCGTGTTAAGTTACTTTTAGGACGAATAGCCTTATTAAAAAAGAGGCAGCTGCTATTCTTACAATGAACATAACCAAGGCAAGTTTTGTTGTAGACTTTCGTTCCTTTTGAAAGCGTTTTCTGATTAAGCTTTGTTAAAGCCCAACCAATGTCCAAGTTAAAACCACTGAAATGTAATGAAGCTGATGAGGATGATGACAGTGTGATTTCCCCTGTATCTTTGTCCTCAGGAAATTGCTTAAATTGATTTTCTTTTGACATGTTTGAGATTCATTGTAAAAGAAAAGTACAACCATAAAGGGGCTAATAATTTTATAGGGCCCCCCCAAAATCGGAAGGGTGTCTGTAGTGGGGCCCAAAAAAATTAAGCTGTGAAAATATGGTGTCCGTATAATTAGCCCCACAATTCACCACACTCCTTCTTAGTTAGGACCACTACTTACGTTATCATATATGTTAATTGGACAGCAACCGATATATGGATAAATTATGTGATGATGAATCTAAATATACATTGAGCTCAGTTGGTTATAGATTAGCCATGACGGATATATATCCGCGCCCTACTAATAATAACAAGGATCCATATTTGCCATCATAGAGCCTGTATATGATACGAGTGTATAAGTTTCTCCACTGTCCAATTTCCGGATGTTTGTATCATTGGTGAAGCTACTCCCCATCCTAAATTTGATGCATCTGCGTGAACTGTGATTGAAGGATTCAAAAATAAACACACAATACAACATCAAGTCTGTTGAAAAGATAAACAATAGTAATAATATGATAATCAGAAAAACGAGCAGAAAATTGAGAAACGGAGGGTAATTGCACAAGATCTAACAACACGTTAAATTATTGCTGCTTAACGTTCACGATTTCATGATATAGTATCAGTAGCAACAAGGTTGCTGAAGATCAATCCAACGCCTCCACGAACGCGAAAACTCAAAATCAAACCAGAATCACAAGCACAATTGATCAAGAGCAATTTGAGGATAATGATATTGAATTAGATTTGAACCAAAACTTTGACTCTGTTACCAAAGTCGACAGTAAAAGTTTTAGAGAAGAAATTTTTCACCTCACTACTACTGTGGTAAGCTTTAATCACTGCTGTCGTAAGAATCTTACTGATAACTACGTTTTAATGCTATTATTATTTATAAATAGGAGCAGCTTTTATAATTACTCTTGTTCTTTTGCTCTTATTGTATACGTCTTATGCAAACCTATATCATTCGAGAAAAAGACTCACCGAGAATAAATAGTAGTTACAAGACTAAACAAAGGCCTTTGATTTATAAAATCTCTTAATAACCGTTATACTCTTCTTATACTTTTGCCGTGTGTAATGAACGTGTGCATTTAGCAAAATCCGGATTTGAGCTCTGCATCAAAAGAAATATTTGATGAAGTCATCAAAGTAAGTTCTAACAGGTCAATATTTGTATTTAAATGCAAGGATCTAATAACTATAACTTTTTTTAGATGGGAAAAAACAATAAAAATATATCATCCAATCTTCTCTATTGACATCTATAAAAAGAAAATTGAATTGCTTGAGAGTGAAGAATTTGATACAGATCAAAATCAACTCTTGGTTGTCCTTAGTACTATGGTTATAAACCTTTCAAACCGTGCATATACTGCTCCAGATCATAATACAAATAGTGAGATGTCTTCCTATAGACAATTCGCAGGAGTAATGGATATTGTTTTGAGAAATTCCAAAATTTATTTAACAGAGTAAGTTCTTGTCATACAGCTGATCAATGAAAATGAGACCGACTTTCTTTTGAAAATTACAGTGGGGAACATGTGTGCAAAGCATCAAAAGAAGTGATTCAAAATAACCAAAGAGTTGAAACCACAAAGAAGATGTCACAGGTATTTGGTCGGCGTATCGATATGATACTTTCCGGTGGCGAGGTGGAGCTTTCTGGAGGTGAATGGAAAAAGAAAGGGGCCGCAATAGCATTAGGCTTAAACCAGCAGACAAAAAACATTCGAGCCAACAAGGTCTTGTTGACGAAGTTATTTCAATACCCTTTAATAACTCCCGATGTCAAAGAAAGCTTGTTTTGTTTATGCTTGGATTTCACAGGTAATATATTATGATATGTCGATAGCTATTTTCTTATACCTGATTATACTATAGGCACCCAGGGGTATATATGTTTTATGTAAAGCAGTTTGAAGATGTATACATTGCAAAACCGTTATCTGGTTTGAAACTCCCACAGTCTGTTATCGAAATTGCCAACTGCTACTACTCTATACCATTGATAATCTTTTTAAAATTAAAAATCACAATGAAAATATTCTCGATTTAATATAGCGCCTGCAGTTGCTGCAAAAAAACAAAAGGATTTTTTTAAAATTCATGCTTTACTGTGAGGATGAAGACGACACAGGCCCGAGCAGGCCAGATGTGCTTTTCACGCCTCCAAAGAAACGCCATATGTCAAGATTAGACGAATAATCAAATCACCTTTTCTTATTTTTTTAGTATAAAAATATATTTTGTTATTGTGTTTGGGGAGTAAAAAAAATTAAGGACTGTATAATAGTTACATCTGAAGACACAATCTGGTTTGCTTCCCCTCTTGTGTGCCAAGGTGGCTATACAGATACCATGTTCTCTTCTATTAGTTTATATGTATTGCTATTATTATTATCTATTCAGTTATTTAAATAAAGCTGCTTTTTTGAACAAAAAATTACTGTAGTTTGTTATGTACAAATAAGGAAAAAGCAAAATCTAAATGAGGCAAATTTGATTCAGACCTGACGTAAAATTCATGCGTATTTTGAAACAAAAAAAAACCTTAATATTAAGGCCCCGAAACTTCCTTTTTCGTCAGCCCAAATTTGGACGGACGGGGTTATACACGAAATTGCCAGGTGTGTAGACAATGCTGTCTCATTATGGAAATAGTTTAATCTTCAATAGTTGTGCAACAGTAGATCATAACTTTATATAAATACATGTAATTGATTTTTATTAGGAATAAACATCTTTATAATAACAGTCTCAAAGTATTTCTATGCTTGCCTTTATTTCATTTTTATTTTCTTACCTGTAAAACATCACAAATGATGATTGGTCCATTTTAAATTACATTTTAGGTTAGTCAAGAAAGGATATTTTTTTTTTTTTGTAGTAAATAAATGTTTCGACTTTTTTCCCTTTATAATTTATAAATACTATGGACGATTTACAACACCCACTTGTTGTTTCTACACCTCCTTTGCGTGGTCCTGTCGAATCACCTGCACCTATGGAAGCACAAGAAATGGCCACCAATTTAAAAGCTCACCGAGGCAGTATGTCACTTGCTACAACTCAATTTGAGCAACAACCACCTGTAATTGATAGTAAAGTATTACGTGGAAGATCAAAATCATTGGCCTTTGGTATAAAAGACTGGAATCCTCGCTTGCCTATGGACTACTTTACTCCAGCAGCCTATTCAAGTGTACCTTATCAGGCAAAATCCTGGGAACCAACTCTTGAAAGAGCCATTCGCGCCATTGTCTCCATTAAGGCAAGTCATGTCAGAAGTTTCGACACAGAAACTTCAGGTAAGTCTATTTTTACTCGAGGAAAGCTCATCTTTTGCTTATCTTATTTTATAGGAGGATACACTGCTACAGGCTTCATTGTTGATGCGGCTCGCGGGATCATCTTAACGAATCGACATGTTGTTTCTGCGGCTCCAATAGTAGCACAAGCAGTCCTGACTAATTATGAAGAAGTTGATCTTAAGCCAGTCTACCGTGACCCTGTTCATGATTTTGGTTTTATGCAAGTAAGGCAGTAACAAAACAACAATTTTGAAAATCTGGGGGAAGAGATATTGATTTTTTTTTTTTAAAGTTCGATCCTACTCGCATAAAATTTATGGAGTTAGAAGAAATTAAATTAAGCCCAGAACGAGCTAAAGTTGGTTTAGATATTCGCGTGGTTGGGTAAAAAAAAAAAAAAAAAAAAAGAAGGCCCCCATACTTTATTTATCCATATTAAATAATAGTAATGACGCTGGAGAAAAACTAAGTATTTTAGCTGGTACATTAGCTCGATTGGACAGACGTGCGCCTGAATATGGTATAGGTGAATATAACGACTTTAATACATTTTATCTTCAAGCTGCGTCTGGTA
The DNA here is from genome assembly GCA_000697295.1 of Mucor indicus B7402. Lineage (NCBI taxonomy): Eukaryota > Fungi > Mucoromycota > Mucoromycetes > Mucorales > Mucoraceae > Mucor > Mucor indicus. The sequence goes on from JNEK01003104.1 coordinate 41,708, forward strand.
CAAGCGGCGGGTCCTCTGGAAGTCCTGTGCTAGATATTGATGGTCATGCTGTTGCATTAAACGCAGGTGGAGCCAGCCGCGCCTCTTCCTCTTATTACTTGCCTCTTGATCGTGTCAAACGAGCATTGCCCTACATACAAAGAGGCGAAAGAGTTCCACGCGGCACACTTCAAACTGAATTTGAATACTTGCCTTATAACGAAGTACGTCGCTTAGGTTTGAAAGCACATATTGAAGAAAAAGTCAGACACAAGTTTCCTGAAGAAACAGGTATGTTGGTTGTCCGTTCATTGCTACCAAAGGGCCCAGCAGACCAAATCCTTGTTCCTGGAGACATTATCATTGGTTGTAATGGTAAGATGATTCCACATTTTATTGCGTTATTTGCGGTACTGGATGATGCTGTTGGTCAAGAGATCACATTAACTATCAGTAGAGGTAAAAGAGTACAAGATGTCAAAATTACTGTGCAAGACTTACATTCAATCACACCTGATCGTTTTGTGGAGATTGGCGGTGGCGTCGTGCATGAATTGTCGTACCAACTGGCAAAATCGTATTCTCAACCCGTAGGTGGAGTTTATGTTGCTACTTCTGGGCATATGTTGGCGAGTGCAAGCGCATGGCGCAAAGTTATTATTGTCAGCATAAACAATATCCCTACACCAACTTTGGATGCGTTTATTGAAGCTATGAAAAGTCTTCCAGATGGTGCCCGTGTACCGATCAGGTAAAAGTGAAACATATCGTGCCACCTGAGTTGAAAACACTAAATTTTATTCAGATTTTACGCTTTGCATAAAGCTTACAAAGAAAAGGTAATGATCATGCATGTGGACAGACATTGGCATAAGTTTAGATTGGCAGTTCGCAATGGTATGCTCTCAATTGATATTACCATACTTTGTAATTTCTCACGTCTTTTTTTTTTTTTTTTTTTTTTTTTTTTTTTTTTTGCCTATTGTAGATATTACTGGACTTTGGGACTTTAGCGATTTGCCTCCTCCTCCTGAGACTACGCCTTATACACCTTCTACTGCTAGCATTGCTCCTTTAGACCCGTCACTCGCACTTGCCGAGAAGCTGATGCCTTCCTTTGTAGCGATCGACTTTTACTTGCCATATTTAGTGGATGGCATGAAAGCCACTCAATTTTATGGTACAGGTTTCATCGTATCTACAAACCCTCCTCTTATTGTCTGTGACCGTGACACAATTCCGATTGGCTTAGGCGACATCTTTATCACATTTGCCAACTCCATTATCATCCCTGGTCGTCTTTTATTCTTACATCCATTCTACAACTATGTTGTAATTACGTACGATCCTGCTCTTATCGGTGAGACACCTGTGAAAGCCATTGAGTTCAGTACAAAGGAGCTCAACCAGGGTGATGAAGTCAATTTTATTGGCATCGGGACAGACCATTCAGTTATACTCAAAAAAACTTCCGTTGCCAACGTCTCCAATATTGGAACACGCGAATGCTCGCCTCCTCGATGGCGTGCGATGAATGTCGAAGGTATCAAGATCGATGATGGCTCCAATTCTCAAGGTGGACTCATGACAGACGACAACGGCGCTGTCTTGGCGTTCTGGATTAGTTATTCATCCCAGAACGAAAAAGGAAAAGATATCTCGTTCATGTCAGGTCTCGCCTCTTCACTTGTGAAGTCAACTATCGATGCCTACTTGGAAAATAACACGCAGTTGGTATTTAAGGGTCTCGATGCAGAGCTCTGGACTATGCGCATTGCAGCAGCGCGTACTTTAGGGCTAAGCGACGCATGGGTTAAAAAGATTGAAGACAGTGGGTCGACACGACATACGCTTCTTTATGTCCTCAACATTCTCGATGAACATGGCGCATGTGCCCAGGCTTTACATGTTGGCGATGTCATTTTAAGTGTCAGTGGTAAGCTTGTAAGCAGAATGAGCCATATGTCTGTTGTACACGATCATGATGTAGTGGATATGGTTATCTTGCGAAATGGTGAAGAACTAGAAGTAAAGGTTCCTATGACCGTGTTTAGTGGTTATGAAACACGCCGTGTGATTGGTTGGCAGGGCGCCCTGATTCAAAACCCTTACAAGTCTGTACTTGAGCAAGTGCGTAATGTACCTACTGGTGTTTATGTCTCCTGTACTCTTTATGGCTCTCCCGCTTCAAATGCTCTTCGTCCGGGTGTATGGATTGTAGAAGTTCAAGGCAAGCCCGTGAAAGATCTAGACTCGTTCTTGGAAGTAGTGCATGAATACGAGGTAGAATTATGCAGACGCCGACGACCCAGTTATATTCCTCCAGTTCAACGTACGGCAGAGGAACAAGCACAACATGAGATTGACTTGAATGATAACAATGCAATGATACCGGACAAAGACGAAGAAGATGACGATGACGACAATGATGAAGGATATATTCGTCTAAAAACTGTAAGCCGAAATGAAACTGTTCGCGTTGTGGCTCTCAAGCTTGATTTGCATTACTGGGATTCATGGCAACTTGTTCAAGACGACAACACTGCTAGTGGGTGGATTTCGAAAAATGCCTAGAGCTAGACTAAAATCTTGTTATTAAAATATCTCTTTGTGTATTAGTCTTCTAGATATAAATAAAGTAAAAAAAAAAAAGAAAGAAATTCTAAGATATCGTGTATCACCTATTGAAAGAGTATCAAAATACAATAAATCAATCTATATGACAATCAACTTAAGTAGGAATTGAGAAGTGCAATAATTGTTGATTTTTCCTGTTTGTTGTTAACACTTTGTAAAGTCTTCCTGCTAAAAAAAAAAAAAAAAAAAAAAAAAAAAAAAAAAAAAAACTCCTTATTATATAGATTTTTCGTACCACGAACGACTAACTCGACAAATATGGACGTTGTATACCCTCCATCTATGGTCGTTCTCAAGCAGGTAGTTACTACCTGAAAAATAAATACGAATTTGGACAAAATAACAAAAAT
>JNEK01003106.1:0-44699 GCA_000697295.1 Mucor indicus B7402
AAAAAAGAAAAAAATTTTTTTTTTTTTTTTTTTTTTTTTTTTTTTTTTTTTACATAATACGGACGTATTGCATTGCCCGGACGAGTTTAAGCAGGTGCTTTTGATTTTCAAAAAAAAAAAAAAAAAAAAAAAAAGGACTGGAATTTCGTAAGGTACTCGTTTACGGATTGCATAATCAGTTTTTAGTAGTTTAAAGCACATTATAATCAAGCTCAAAAAGGAACAGGCAGGTTGTTGGCCATCGAACTGTACAGTAAGATTTGAGGGGAAATTGGTGAGCCGTGTTTTTATTGTTGAGTAGCTTTTTCAGAAGAAAGAAAAGTGGATCTGAGCACTTGTAAGCGTCAATGCTTATGTAAACACTCTATTGCGAAACTTGCTAGTAAAAAAAGCATGTGAGTGACACATGTATGGTATAGAAATATCATCAAGTAGCCGGCTCAAGTGCCATTGGACTATGTGGTTGCGTCCTGAATTCGATATTGTTCACTAAATAATAGGATCAACCCCCAGGGTAGGGTAGCAAGCAAGCGAAAATGACAGATTTATTGCTTTTTTTTCGGCCTTCAAAACTGTCGATTGGGTATTCTTCGCGAATATGTGAGAAAACACGAGATTCAAGTGTGCCACCACTTAAAGAATTGAAGTATTGTTGCGACACAGGTGTCTTGTATCATTGAGAGAGGCTGGAAAAAGGGCATAGCAGGTATGATAGAAATTGCTTTAAGCAATGTATATTCATAACATCTTTTGTACCTGAGGAAGCGTTTTCTAACGATAGTATACATAGATCACTAATAGTATGATAATTGGCAGATGTATATACCTAAAATAGCTTTTCCTGATTCTGTTTACTAAAAATGATGTGGAAGTATTCTATGCGCGTTGGGGCAGCATACTGCTGTGAGTGATTTTTATAGGTATTTAAGCTTGTATAACATGTAAGCTGAATAAAAGAGTACCTCAATACCACCTAAATATGTATACAAAGAAAATGGGGAATACGGTATTGGTACCTACAAGCTAGCTTTCTTATTGGACAGTCACATGCAATACTACCGTACATATACATACAGTGTATGTATACAATTGTTTCGTGAGTATTTATAAAGAAATATAGGTACTTGTTAAGACTTGTATACATTCTCTACAATACATTTTCACTATAATCGTAGGTAAGAATGGGGCTTCTGGCGTTTACATGATGAATAACAAAGGTTTATACTTAAAGACTTAGGTATTTGTATAACAGTATTGTTGTTATTTATTCTTGTATAATACTAAGTTTTCAAGGCATGTTCCATATATTCGTATGATCTATAATAAAGTGGCAATTCAAGCCTCGATATTTTGAACTCTGATATAATCGATAACATGGATGCAAGCTTTATCACTATGAAGAGTAGCGAGCATTTATGCTCTATCTAAAAAAGCCACCAATCAGGGAAAAGGAAGTCATGTCATTTAAAACACTCTAGAAATTTATGCTAGCTTAAAACGCGTACAATGCATATTTTACTTTAATCAGAATCAGAAGATGATGAAGAACTAGAAGAACTGCTTCCATGTTTTTTGAATTTCTTTTTGTGCTTCTTTTCTTTGTGTTTTCCACCACCTAAAAACTGATGCTGTATATTTTGCATCGAGTGCCCTTGAGGGAAGCCAGGCATCATACCGCCACTGTGCTTTTTATGGTCTTTCTTTTCGTAGTGTTCTTTGAGTTCATGTGCACCCCATGCTGCAAGGCCTAAAGCCAAAGCACCGCCGCCATATTTCTATAATAGATGTTATGAAACACGTAGATATAAACAATACCAAACTTACAGCCCAGGTGGGAATAGTTCCTCTAGCCTTTGCTTCTTCAAACTCTCTTTCTGTCATTTTATCTGGACTGACAACACCGTCAGGTCCAACTAGACCATTGTAAGATTTGTTTTCACTTGGGTAATAGGAAGAACCAGTGGATGGAGGAGGGTGAAATGGTGGTGGCTTTCCAGCTCCATAGTTGTCAGGCATAGGATTACTTGGACCTAAAGAAGAAAATGAACTTGAACGACTTTCTTGCTGTTGATATGAAACGTGTTGACCCCCGGGCATGTTGAACTCACCATAGGATGAGCTGCCAGTCGTAGAAGAGCCCTATTAAGAACCCCCATCAATCAATCTATTATTATTATTATTTTTTTTCGGTAACAGGGTATTTTCTTACATTAAAAGATAGACGTAAGCTAAGTTCGCCAAAAGGTTGGCCAGAAGTTGATCGCAAAGAGACCCACTGAGATTCAGTACCTTGATTAAATACTTGATTTAAATACGCTGTTCCAGTGGCAACAAGGCCGCCATTATAAGGGCTTTCATTGATTAGTTCAAGGTACAAATAGTTTTGACCTTCAGACACATTACTATCACACAGTTGATAAAACGACCCAAAACTCCTTTTTTTTGATATTCTTACCAAGTTAGAGTGTCTTTCCAATAGGGTTGAGGACCTACTTCAGCATGAGTTCTACTCTTTTCACTCTCTTGTATAAAACATCCAACAAAAAGCCTAGCATCTATTTCTTCCTATGTTTAAAAATAGGAAAGGCAAGGGTTGTAAACTTAGCATTACCATTTAATCCAGCAAAAGGCAAATTACGCACAGTTTCTAAAGTCTTTTCGTTATCATTTTTATGATGATCATGCTTTTAGACAGGTTTATTTACCAGGAACAATCGTTAATTTTCCAACAGCCATTATTTTGTAAAAAAAAGGAAAAAAAAAAAAAAAAAAAGAGACGAGAAAATCTTGATAAAATCCTTTTCCCCCCTTTTTTTTAATTGGTAGATTTACACTTTTTATGTTGAACAAACGTGGCCTCCTCCTCAAACAAAAAGATGAGTTTTTACTTGGCATCTACATTACACGTTAAATCAGTTATGATTGGTCTCAGTTTTCTATTGCCGTTAAATAATAATGTTCTTGTAAAAGTAATTTTTGACTCCACATAGGAGTGTGGCTATGTATAACTGTTGGACAAGCTAGTTAGTGATACAACTGTGGCTGAGGGAGTATAATGATTCTGCACGACACGACGATCATTCACACTCGAGGCAGTAATATATCACACCTAAGGACATAGCAAAGCAGTGACTCCAAATTGTATTAATAGACGCGCGAAAAAAAAAAAAATGTAAAGTTTATTCGTATAAAAGTCGAATCTAATCAAGGCAAATCTCTAGTATGCTTGTCTTTTGAATCCCTAAGAAAATCAAAATCTTAATGTATGTATATATTATTTGCGTGAAAGTTCCTCCCAAAAAAAAAAAAATGTCAATCTGAAACCAACATGTTTTTTTTTTTTTTTTTATACTCAATGTGGTATAAACCCAGAAAACCGAAAAAAAAAACACTTTTTTTTTTTTTTTTTTTTTCCTTCTCTGTCATACATAAAATAACAATGAATGGTGAAGCTGCTAGTTATCAAGGTGGTGTTAGTGACTACAATGGTAAATAGATAGCTTGATGCAACTATCAATATTAATTCAACATTTTAGGAAGTACAAACAATGAACACCATTCTTTCTTGAATAGTATTCAAAGCGTGATTACTAACACTGAAAACATGAAGCCTGCTGAAGACCATGAAATCCAAGCTGCTAAAGATTCTTATGAACAAATCCATCAAAACCAGAACCAAAACCATTCTCCTGAAACTGTTGGTAACGCTGCTGCTGTCAGAGCTTTAGAAGATACACAAAAATCAGGCGGTGGTATGAACGACATGATCAAACTCGCTATTAATTACGCCATGAAATTTTTTGCTGGTGGTAGTAATGGTGCAGCAGGTGGTAATTCATCAGGCCAAAACCAAGCTATGCAACAAGCCGCCATGATGGCAATGAAACTGTTTATGTCGCAACAAGCTAGCGGCCATGGTAATCAACAAGGAGGTAGTGGTGGTGTTGGTAACTTGTTGAATATGTTTATGGGTTCTGCTAATAACACCAATAACCAACAGCAGCAACAAGCTTCTTCCAAATTAGATATTGGATCTATTGTTGGTTCTGTTAGCTCTATTCTTGGTAATAGCGGTCAACAACAAGCTCAACCACAACAACAACAACAACAACAACAAAGCGGTAGCTCTGGCTTTGGTTCCGTAGCTGCTGGTTTAATGTCTAAGATTTTAAAATAAACGCAATTAATTGTAGATAATTATATTGCTTGTTTTAATGAGGGGAGTGATTAATGTAATATGGAAGAACAAGAAAATCTTGTTATTCTTAAAAGTAAAACACGCATCATAATAGTTAGTAGTATATTTATTTACATACTGCTACACTCAGGCTAAAAAATTAAAATTACCGATTACAACTTAATAACCAACATCAACTTGGTCCTATATATAACAATTACGTCTGTTATTTTAGCAATGTTATATTTTATTGTAAATATGCCAAGAAGTGTGTGATGAAAAAGTATATAAATTAAAGATCGTTCATTTGTACAGTTGTGCTGGGTTGATAAGAAGGAGGATGTTGTGCCCGTAAAGGAATTTGAGATGTAGCACTTGCATCTGTATCATATCTCACAAACGGATGACGATCAGCTTGACTAGGAGACGATTTACCTGCGGGATGATACGAATCCACCTTTTCAGTTCTAGGAGCAGTACCCGTGAACGTAGTACTTGAGGTAGAAGACATCACACGACTTGGTAATTGCCTTTCACCACCCGTTGTTCCTTTTCGATTAGCATCATCCAATGATCTAAAGACTTCATCATCGACATAATAAGCCTTGAAAAGCATTTCAAGCATTTGCATACGTTCTTCCACACGATTGATACGCTGCTGCTCTGAATCCTCGTAATATTCCAGATCATTGAGGTTCGTCACGCTGAATCGATGGTGGACTGGGTGAACGAGAGGTATACCCGATTCTGTGATTTTGAATTTGGATTGAAGGCCGTTTAATAAGGAACGTTTCATGTTGCCTACAGACCAACGATGGACGACACCCCAAGGAGAACGAGGACGGTAGCCAAAAAGCCAGGTTTGGACGGCTACCAGGAGACCGAAAATGCCACCGACAAAGCCAAGAGCATTTACCAAGGTATACATCTTGACTTCACGCTGTATCGTGGTCACATACGCGTTAGGGAATACAGCGATAATGCCCAAATCAGCATGTGTGCTGGTGTAGGTTGGGTTAGGCGCTTCTTGTCTAAAGTAGGACTCAATTTCAGGGGTAGAGTTTGTAATAGGCAAGAAACCAACATAGTTCCAACCGACACTTTGTAAATAACGGTGATCAATCAAGTCATAGGCAAGAGCACTGTAAGTAAATGGTTCAATTGTATAAACGTTGGTAGCTTGCAGGTCGTTTCTTTCAGCTATTTGCCATGTCAACATTTGCGCTTCAGTCATTAATGTAGGAATAGAATCGTTGATGCCATAGACAAGCGTATTAGGATCCATTTGTTTAGGGTATACAGAGGTATGAATACGTCCATAGGCAGTTTGGTCACCATAGAATGTGAATAAAAGTCGAGAACCATTATTTGCACCTGATGTGGAAGTGACTACAAAGCTTTCAGGTGATCTGAAAAGGTAACAGTTGACTGCTCCTAAATTGTCAGAAAAAGTGGGTTGGAATACGGACATATCTAGTTTTTGAATAAACTGTGTGCATGAATAGCCATTGTCTGTCTGGCATGATATACCAAGTGTTCGAGTGTCGTTTTCGGGATAGTTAGGGTAGCCATCAAAACAGAACCGAACATCTAAAAATAATCAACATCAATATTCTCAACATGTTTTACGTATATTTTTAGCGTACCAGGAACTTGAACTTCTGCAGAAGATTGTTCAATTGTTTGAGTAACATTCGGACTATCAATAGCTTGCTTTATAACGAATACAAGGAAAACAGAGAAAATAAACAATAGAATGATTTGAAAGATGATACGGGTGGTCTCTGCCCACAATGGTTCACCAGTTCTATTTTTTTTTTTAAAAAAAAAAAAAAAGCTATATTTAGTAACAATCGACGGGTAAGGAGAAAGTTGGTTACCTTGGTTTCCAAATATCATGATGAATACGGGTAATAAACCATCGTACATAGTGCTGAAATCTCCACAATAGAAAGAGAATAATTCCTGCCAAGGCGACACAAGCAATTGTGACACCAGCAATTACGCCGCCAGATAAACCTGAAGATGAATTGTCATGACTACCGTTGAATGTTTGAAGCCATTGATATGAATCGAGGTTCAAGACATTAATATCATTATAATAAGCATTATTAGAAGAGCCTAATTTTAATATACAATTAATATATAATATATCGTCAGATCGACCCTTTTTATTTATTTTACCAAAAGCGACTGTGAGATAGTTGCCGGACAAGATACCAGCAGCTGCATAAGAACGTCGTGAAGGTGGAATACCGCCAACTGTGGGTATACTCCATGTCCAAGTGTTTGTATCCAAAACAGCAACAGCATTTAAATAAGCTCTTTGTCTTTGAATTGCTCCATTATCACCTATATATATGAAACAGAAACATTTTAATAACTTTTCTTGCTTTATATGGTAAGTAACTTTTTACCACCAAAAATAATGATTTTATCGTCAGATGCTATAATTATAATCAATATTATGACATACAGTTACACGAAACTATCAGTACTTACTAACAACTGCATTATGAGCAGTTCTTGTAGAAGGCAGGATATTATTTTGTGCAGAAACTTCTTTAAGGTCCCATTGGTTTGTTTTTGTGTCGTAAATGTACACTTGGTTCATAGGAGCCAAGATGTTAGCTATTTGATTACTTTGGTTTACTTGAGCAACACCGCCAAGAAATACAATTTTACCGTTACTGTTATAAGAATATCAATAAACATTACATAATAACACACTATGATGATTGCTTTTATTTACCTGAGATAGGAAGCCGAATGAGCATATCTTGGTAGTTGAATGTTAGGTAGTTGAGTATATTGGTTTGTGTTTAAATCGTAAGACCAAAAGTCAGAAAATATGGCGGATTCATTGAGGGCGCCACCATAGAAATATATTTTACTGTTACCATCAAAGGTAGCAGAAAACAACTTTCTATTGAGTGGTACTGTAGTAGCGTTTAGAGATACATTTTGAGCGTTTGTGGGAGAAGAAGTCCATGATTGATTTTGAAAAGAATATTGATAGTACTGCAGTGGTATGAGCTGATTTGTAGTTGAATTTGTCATTCCACCAAACAAATGCATTGTATTTTGATGAATAATAGATTGACCATATATTGTTCCAGGAGGCGTATTTGTCTGGTTTAGTGTTTTCCAAGAAAAGGTATCTGATAACTGAGTAAGTTCGTACAAGTTGTTTGTATATGTGTTTGTTGCATTTTCGCCTCCAAATAATATCAGAGAGTTATTTCTTTGAGCAAAGGCCATACCATCTTGGAATGGCAAATTTGACATGAAGGTGGGTACATAAAAATAGGCATTTGTGTATTTTATTAAATAAATAGTAAACAGCAACAAGACGTTGATTTTGAACATCTTTATTTAATGAGAGAAAAAAAGAAACAAGAGCCTTTACCTCCGAGTTTTAACTCTTTAAATACAGACTATGGTTGTTTTAAAGTTCTCGACCATGAACAACAAAACCCAGACGACCTTTAATTTCCAAATTACTATGTTTAGATTAAGCTTGTACAAAACCAGTCAAAACATTCAAAAATAGAATGGCCATGACTTCCATTGTTGTTGTTGTTGTTGTTGTATAACAAGTACACATGACAGCCACTGTATTGTTTTTAATTTTTTTTTTTTTTTTTTTTTTTGTAGCAACCTCGGCAGATCATTTAGAATAGTAAGTTTAAAATTCAGTTCAATAACCAGCCATAGCTCCAAGCGTGCTTTAAGTGGCAATAGACGCTGTTGTGCTTTTTGGAAAATGGCAGCCCTTGTCAATTAACGCGGAACCTTTTTTTTTTTTTTTTTTTTTTTTTTTTTTTTTTTGCTATTATATATTCTCGAATTTTCTATTTTCTGCGCCTTGTTATGCTGGCGATACATAAATATCACATCAAACACTTTAACACTTTAGTTACAACTTCATATGGATACTCATCAATGTAATCAGAGTAACAACTGTATAGCGCCGCTTATTGTATAAATCTGTATCTACTATTTCCTTCAACTGTAACCAAGTGTATTGCAGAATTAGAAGACCCGTCTGGGAGTAGTTTGTTCATCGGAAATTGAGTGCGACAACTAACGGTATACTCAACTTCTGTAAACAGGGAAAAAATACATGTTATCGCTTCCTCTTTTATACCAAAGCAGAAAGTATACCCATGACACGTGAACTTGATTTTACTTTTGGATCAAATTCCAAAATCAACGACATTCACCTGTTGAAAGGAAGGCCTTAAATTATTATTCAAATGGTCATTTTATTGTTTTAAAATATTATCAAATAAAAATGTATAATCGTATTTATTTACATCACAGAGGGCTGTTGTTGAATTTGAAGCATATTTAGGCACGGCCATGAGCAAGGTTTTCACCCTTGATTACTTTCTCTTCGTTACCAGTAATCTTACCGGCGACCTTTTCAAGATTACCCTTGATCTTGTCACCAACAGAGGGCTTAGTGGCTTCAACACCGTCAGAAGAGGTAGGGTGTTGACCAGTAGCAGCGGGAGTTTGATGATGGACCTTCTTGTCATCAATGACATTACCAGAGTGAACTTCAGGGCCAGTGGAGGTGACGGGATGCTTACCAGTTTCAGGAACGGGGTGGTGCTTAGATGTTTCAGTAATTACTTCAGGGCCAGTGGAGGTTGTAGGATGAGAGCCAGTGACGGCTTGAGCTTCATCAAACTTGGTACTTTCAACAGTAGGAGGGTATGCGTTTCTACCAATACGAGCGCTGGTTTCATCAAGAGGAGCAGTGTTGTGTTCTTGGTTAAGGTTGTGTTGAACGTGTGCGGCTGTGTTGACAGGAGGAATACCGGTACCAGCATGGCGGTTGGTTTCAGAAGGGTTGTTGGAACCAGCCTTATCTGTGTAGGTGGTAGGTGGGACAGCTGTATGAGGTTGTTGGAGACCAGTAGCAGCAATACCGTGGTTTTCGTTCAATTGGTTGTTGTTAAGAGCAGACATTTTTATTTATTATAAAATGATAATGAAAATCAATTTATGAATGTTTATTGTTCTCTTTATATATACTTTTTTTTTTTTTTTCTTTGCTTCTTCTACCTTACGTCAATAAGTATTCAAATCATTATGACGATCGGCAGAAGTTTATGTCATAAAAATAATCTTTACTAAAAAAGGATACTTAAACTTTTTAGTAGCGTCATTTCTTCTTAGGTGCTGAACTCGAAGAAAATAACTTTATATAAATTTAGCTAACACCAGAACGCTGATCCCATTATTGATTCCATAGATCAACTAGTTAATTTATGCGTTTTACAGCAATTGTTTACAGGTGATTTGTACGTAGTTAAAAAGCAGTCCTGTGAATCAGGTGCTCTTTTTTTTAGCCAAACACAAAACACGCAAGATTTACATAACGTTGACTTGCACAGACTCTTGTAATTAAAATCAGAGCAAAGAGGAAAAACAGGTACATGATGTCATTTTAAAACTAAGCATTTTTTTCTATTTGATTTTGACGACTATTTGGGGCAATATTTACAGCACGAACTGAAAAGGCAACGAGAATTAGGGGTGAATTAACTACCAAACAGAAGGATTAACTGGTATCTGTTAATGCCGGTGAACCAGTTAGGTGTTTCCTTCGTCCTGGGAAACTTGGTAGTCACTTGGTCAAGGCATTTAAGAGTTTTCGCTCCTTCTTTCTGTTATACTAAAAACAAAACATAAGAAAGCAAGGAATAAAGACTTTGTATGCTATAATTAGAAAAAGAAAATAGTATTAGTACTTGTAGAAATTGCGTTTCTAACACAGCACGAGCCAGGAACTTTGATGATCCTTAGCTATATTATAATATCTTAACAGTAGGAATCTCGCGTTAATAACTTGTATACTACACATGCAACATTCTAATCCTCGAAGCCAGACAGCTATATTACAAAGGGCTTTTCTTTTAACTCGTAATTTCTCTTTCTTATTAGTTCAGGCACCTTTCATACTTAACACAAAAAGAAAAGCTCATTTTTTGCCTTTGGTCACGTTCACTTATTCCCTTGACTAACACACTCTATCTCCATTTTATTAGTCTTTATCATCTTCTGTTCAGTCGCCGTTACCGGCTATCGGGGTTCAGGAAGTGGCTGTTTTACTCTATTCGCTTTTAGAGTTCAAGCCATTTATAGCGTTAGGAGCTTTAGTATTTGGTAAAATATATGAGCTGTTCTCACCTTACATCCAGAAGAAACAACACAATCTTCTGAGGAATAGATAACATGACATTCTGAAAGGCATTTTTGAGAATAGGTTTATTTATTGTTGCACTATTAGCTGCCTGATTCTGAAAATCAATAAAGAAATGCCTTTTGTAACTTTATACTTCTTATGAAAAGTATTGTTTATTGGCTGATAAACTTCATAATTGATTGTTTGGTAAAGCTTGAGACTTATGACGCAGTTTTTGTCACAGATAATCGTAAAATTAACCATAGAGATATGGCCATACAAGTTTGTGAATGGTGTTGTACCAGTATATTTTACCAAGACATTTTGCTAATATACGTACTTTTTTGCTACATATTGTCAGTTAAAAACTTAAGGGGTCATCACCTACTAAATCCCGCATCCTAGCGGATGTTTATTTTTCAAGTACTACTACTCGATTTACCGAGGTAGTGTGCATTACACGCGCACCCCAGTTAAAGAAATTTCTGATAGAAAGTTTTCTTTCCTGCCTTTTTTTTTTAAAAAAACTTTGCAATACAACAGATATGCCTGCAGATCAAAGTCATCCTTTTGCAACATTTCCAGCATCTGTTGGGAAAGGCGGTAACGGCCTAAGGCCATATTATACACCTGGTTTAAGTAATGGAAACTATACGGTTGTACCCGATGCACAAACAGTAGCTACACCTTATTTCGAAGATGACTTAATCGACTCAAGAGTCGCCGCAAGAGAACTTGTCAACTTTGTTGTTTTAAAGTATCTCACAACCGCTATTAGTAGTCCATTTGAAGTTGCAAAAACCTTACTACAAGTTCAGTACATGCCTCGTGAAAATGCGGAAGTCACCTCCTTCACGAAAACAACAATCGACGATGGATCAGACACAGAAGAACAAGAACAACAGGTAGTATTTTACATGTTTTTCTTTAATATAGTGATACTTAGTTGTTACTTTTTTCTCGAAAGTATGATGAATACTCGGAAGAGGAAGAAGAGGAAGAGGATTTCTATGATCAATCGAGACGCAGAAGACGCCATTCAGCTGAAGCAGACTCATTAAATGCAGGAACACTTGACATTAACGATCCAATCTTTAAGAAAAAAGTTGCTGTTGATGCTAGTGGTTACATTGTTCGTTCGAGTGTGTACGATGACTCAACTCGCCCTCCACACCAAATTAAGCCTATCGAGGGAGGAGTCTGGCAAGGTATTGGGAAATTAATGAAACAACCCCACGAAGGCTGGAGAGCCTTGTTCAAGGGCCAATATACAAATTGGCTTTACGAGATTTCTCACTTGTTTCTTCAACCTACACTCGAAGGCACCTTGAACGACTTTTTTGATTTATACGACGATACCATTCCTTTGGTGCATTTAGACCATGTAGGTCCCAACTTGGCTACGTTAGTTGCAAGTAATCTTATCGTGGGTTTTGTTTTAAGTCCACTAGAATTAATCAGAACCAGGTAAGATATTGAAGTCATGATAAAGACTAGAGGAGTACTGATCTTATTACAGACTGCAAGTTCAATCAGCATCACCTTTGCAAAGAAAGTATAAAGGTCCACTTGATGCTCTCACAAAAATTCTTAAAGAAGAAGGCGGTTTAAAGGGTCTTTACTTTTCACACAATTTCCTTCCTACCATTCTTTACCATACCATCACGCCTTTACTACAAAATACAACACCTTTAATTATTGATCGTGTACTTCATATTTCAGCCAGCGAATCACCCTTCTTATACAGTCTTGCTGAACTAGGTCTAAATACACTCGAAGTATTGATTACTTTACCTTTAGATACCATTCGTAAACGTCTTCAATGTCAAATTAGAACTAGAACACCTGGAAACAAACGATACGAGACTGTAGTGGCTATGAGACCTGTGCCTTATACAGGTATTGCCAACGCCGCTTATTGTATTATTAAAGAGGAAGGAGGAAGATCGAAAAATAGAAAGAGGGGTGCTGCCAAACTGCACAAACAAAACATATTTACCGACTGGAGTTTAAGAGGTTTGTACCACGGCTTCAATATGCAATGTACTTCAAATATCGTGTTGTTTTTCTTACATACTATTAACGGAATTGAGGGTAAAGAGTAAACGAAAAGTGGATATAAACACTAAAACTAATGTTTTATAACTTAGACGATTACGAAGACTTTTAAATAAACGAAGCAATGTCACTACTTTGAACAATATATATATACATAATCTTGATAAATAAAACAAGTAAATTAATCTTACCAACCCTGATGCTGATGAATACAGTGCAATAATAGCCCTTTAAAATAAAAAGAGATGTATTGACAGGAATAGCTGTTTATTTTCTCAGCCTATCAAAGACAATAAATAGTATATATTTTTATGTTGATTTCAGATTGTATGCTTGCGATATTCTTCTTGGATGTTTACTGTTACCGTCGTCAGTAACCACAGGTGAATTAGAAGCTGCTTTTAATGAATAGACTAGTTGGATCATTTGATCTTCATCCTTGATCAACTTCATGCCATGCTGAGAAGCATAGCTTTGGTCAGCTCTTAAAATGGATCGAATTTGATTTTGACACTTGTCAAACACTTGTGCATTGTGGTGCAAATTGACGCTATCAGCAATAAAACGATATTTTTCAATCTCATGACATAGTGATGCAATATCTTCCAGTTGGAACAATATATTCTCACTTTCGTCCGACTATGAACAATTAGCAAAAAAAAAAAAAAAAAGGGGCGCTAAACAGGTATCTTACCACATCTTCTTCATCAAGGTTTTTTCTTGACGAAACAATGACAAGGTCTTCATTAGTTGTCACACCTAATTCGAGCAATAGAATCTGAGCATCAGGAGATAGTTTTGTTTTGGGATGTATGGCTTCAATAAAACCAATAGACAAAAAGTTATCGACCGCATTTTGACTAGCTTCTGTAGATAAAACTTCACGGTATACAGTCCTTCTACCTGTAATCAAGTGAGCAGCAATCCATTGAGATAAGACAGGAACAATCTTGCGAGGCATATAGGGGAGATCGCGAAGAGCTGATAACGAACACGATGTAATCCAATATGCATCTAAAGTAGGATATATAAAAGATGCTAGTAAACATACTTGGTTGAATTCAGTTTCGTTATTCTCGATAGTAACTGCTTTGGTATAAAGATTGTCTTCGCTGATAACTAATAAGCTTTTTCGTACAAACCAGTCCAGAAGTGAATCAAATTTCTAAGCGGATCATAAGTAATCCAATTTTTTGTTGAATTCGTTCTGCCCTTACCTCTTGTCTATTCCATGGGTAAATAAATTCATGCTTGAATAATCGAACCAAAAACGTAAAATGAGCGTAAAGTGCCTCTTTCGTGGTTTGCTTGACTGTGTTGGATAAATAGACAACTGAAAATAGCGCTTCTGGTAAAAAGATCTCAATCAATTGGCTTGCCATGAACGAAAGATCCATGACATTATCTGCATGTTCTACTACTCTAACAATGGTTTGATCCGTGATACGTTTATTATCCATGGTGACATTATTTCGAGCATCTAGCAGTGACATAGAATAAGCAACAATTGTAGAGACGTCTTCGTCGTATTGCCAGTCCACGCTGATATCCCTTTCATTCAATTCTTCCTTCAACCAGAGTACATGCTGATTGATTTTTCCAAGTGAAATTCCGCCAGAGACACGACCGTACAATAGCGTTGCTGCAACAAGTGTAACGGGACTAACTACAGCCGCTTCATGCTGTCCCCGTTGGATCTTGCGAGCCAAATAATCAGCAACACGATCTTCATCTCTTACGGCAATTGTGCTGTCAAAAAATGAATTCAATGGGTTGTCAATTTAGCCTTTTTATATATGTACCTTAATCTTTTTTTACTATTGGCTGGAAGACTCGCTTCTTTTACGGTTTCTCGAACATCAATTGTGTGGCCGAATCCGACAAAAACGCGCCCATACTTTCCTTGTTCACTTGCGCCATTATCTCGTGTTGCGACTCTATCAGTTACAGTCGTACTTGGACGAAGGAAGGACGAAGATCCAGACAAATGACGAGGCTTTTGATCCAAAACTTGGTCAATCAAAGATCGCAATTCAGGGATTTTTTCGTACGTGATATTGATGGGCACAATAACCGTTTCTTTTTGTGTGTTTTCTACAGTCAGTGTTGGTGATAGTTGTTGTGGTGGAGGCTGCTGGTTTTGCCCAAGAGTACCTTCAATAACCATGTTCAATATACCGTCATGATATGCCGTTTGTAGACGTCCAGTACGGGATCGCGCTCTCTCTATCACCATCGATAGCGAGCCGTGTTCTCTTAAAATTACTTCGGTGTAAGCAGAAGCGACAGCCGTGTTAAGGGGTGAACGAGTACTGAGGTCCCTTCGAACAAAGTAAGCGCCACATATACGAAGTATATCGGAGATCGGACCTAGAAGTGCCAAAGCTACCATGGTTCGTAAGTTGACGTTGAGCTCCCACTATGTATTTTTACTTACCTTCATCACAAACGATAGCAGGCACAGGTAAATGATACCTCAAAGAAATATACCATACGATCAGTTGATCGAGCATCGTTTTAGAAACTGGAACATAAACAACATTTTTCCCTTGTATTTGCTCTTTCAATCGAGCAATATCCATTTCATTGATACGGAGACTGGTAAATAACCGCTTAAATAACGAGTTGAGGAAAGCGCCTGCTGACCAAATATAAGGTAATTGAGTTCTTTCTTTCATGCGTTGAAGGATCTTGAGTGATTCACTCACAACCGTATTTTGTGGAACACCAGACGACTCTATGATCTATAGCGAAGGGATTTTAACACACTTCACACACTACCCTGTTTTTTTTTTTTCTTTAAAACTTACTTGTCTGATGCTCTGGCCAACTCGTTTGTCATTTAATACTTCGATGCGAATATGCTCTTCATAGGAGTCTGAAGGATTGGCCCAGTGCCCAAGATTCATCATATTGTCCTTATTTCTTAATACTTGAGAGTCGTCATGACACCAATCATCAAGACTGGCATCAAAGTCGTTAATCCATTCTTCCATTTTTCTCTTGTCTTTCAATTCGTGGCTTGGTCTCTCAAGCGAAAGCACTAATTCGTTCAGCATACGCTCTGTTCTCTTTCTGATGTCGGCAGCGCTGAAAATGATAGACTCAATTTGTCTATCGATAATGGAGTGTTGACCAGCCCCAGGATGTAAATACAGTGTACAAGTCCAGCCTACTGGTACACTGATGTTCCTCAACCCAATAGGCGGCGAAGGCGTAACGTACAAGTGTGTACCGAATGCAAAATTAACCATATACGTGTCCCAGTCCATATGCTTGAAGGATGCCAAATTGAACTGTGGGTCGTTGGACAGATTAAGGTCTAGTTTTTTAACGTTTTGGTGATCAAATATCCACTTATGATCCAAAAAAGGCTGCATGGCGTCAGATACTTTAGAGGCAGATTCGATAATACGGTTCAGTAAATTAGCATCGGAGGGAGTTGATTTGGTACTGTTTGTGATGGCGCTTGCCACAGAAGATAGCGACTGTGGAAGAGAGTATTTACTGAAAAGTTTTGATTTGAATGTAAATCGATTGGGTGCAAAATAGTCTTCAGGCCTAGGTATATCAAGGCTACCATTGCGCTGCCAATAAGACCAGACAGAAGCATAAGCTCTATTCCAGGTTAAATCGCTAATACCACATGCAGACACTTGATATATGTGTGGGAAATATTGTACATTGGGAACGATAACACTATCACTATCAACTCCTTCTTCCAAGACCTCGTTGTAAGGCAAGATAAATTTAAAACCGGGTGCATTCATAAATGCAGCACTTCCGAGGATGACACGTACTAAATAATCTACGGGTACAATATCTGCAAACAACTCTCTTACGTTAGGTTGCAACACTTGGTGCCCTCTACCCATTAAAAATGCAACGCCATTAGCTCCAGTTGTGCCATCGGTCTATATATGAGGATAATTTAATTTATTAGCCTATTCTGCATCATCGGTTATTCGCTTACCCAACCAGGAAGGGGCTCAAAGGCACCTGCACCAACTTCAGTGGCTCTCACAATAGCGACAGGCCACTGCTTTTTACCGCCCTGCAGTTCCTCGATACGGTTTAAATCAGCACGCTTCATGATTAGATGTTCGGTTAATGCTTTTGTAAATGTATAGGTGTTTGGATAATCTGCTAGGATGTGTTGAGTCATTTTAGGAATATCTTGCAGTTCCAAGTTCACAATTTCAGTCAAGAGCTCTTCGGGATCTCCAGATTTCATTGGATACACACGCTCTTGGATATGTCCATCAGGTAAATTTGGGTCTGAATAGGCAAATGACATGTGTATAAAAGCCTCTGCCAACCCGACACGCTGTTAGACACTCAAATAACTGAATAATAGATTGATTGCCTTACCCATGTATTTGCATTCGTCGGCTAAATCCATCATTCTAAGCGTTCCAAGTGTGTTCGTCTATAGATTACAATCATGTTAAGATAAGGAAATAATAGAAACACGTCTTCCATATTACCTCCAGCGCCAAGTCTAGCCTTTCGTTATAATTTAATGTGGCTGCACAATGTATCACAACGTTTACATTTTCAACAATTTTTTCTTTGTCTGATTCCGCTAATGAAAGATCTGGAGATATGATATCACCAGAAATAGGAATAATTTTAGTTTTAATTATGGAGTCGAACACTTCCTTTCCTATCATGCGTCTTAAAATCAAAAATGCCTGTCAAAACAAAACATGAGTGACCTGGTATACTGATTTTTACTCTTCCTACTTTGTTGTTGAATATTTCATTTTTTAATCTGTCTGAAGGTCTGCCGATTTTGCTGCGTTTGATACTTCCGCTTCTGACTAAGATATAAATAGATCCCAAATCCTCACGAAGTGCCTGAATTAACTTCCATAAAATAGCTTTTCCTATGAACCCCGTCACGCCTGTCATTAAGATATTCTTGTTCTTGTAAAAGTCGATAACTGGACCCTTAAAATCGTTTTCGTTGACAGATAGGGGCTTTTCACTTAGTGAGTCTGGCGTAACAGTTGAAGATTCGCGATCTTCATCAAGTGTTGTTGGAATGGGAGTAACCGGTTCATTTTCAACAACTATTTCGTCGTTAATGGCCAACTCTGGGGTGCTCTGCTCGTTAACCAGTATCTGAGGTACTACAGGTGTTTCAGAAGTCCCTGTTTCCAAGACAACGTTGTCGCTAGGTTCAGTTGTTGTCTCCTTATTGACACCACTGTCAATTTCGGTCGAAACAAGTAGTGTTTCCGGTGATGGAGAATCTATGTGTTCTTGTTCTAACATGTAGGTTGTTTAATCTTTTAAAAGTTGTTAATCAAGAGCTATTCACAGCGTTGACTTTTGGTTTTAGTGTATTTTCAAAAGACTCGATACTAACTATATAAGAAGGAAGAAAAGGGTATTTTAGTCCTCAGCCTTCTATAAATGTGCTTAATTAATTGATTTCTGTATACGGTATTTCAATTCACTTTTCTTTCTTTATAAAATAAAACACGTTAAAAACAATGGTGGAGGCAAAAGAAAACAAAGTAAATTTCGTACATTGGATAGCAACTTGAATGAAACTTATGAATTGTTCAATTAGCTTACTGTAAATACAAATATTAGCGCACCAAGAACAAGTGTTGTAAGTGCTTCTAGTGAACCGCCACAAGTAACTCGACAGAAATATGAAGAGGCAAAACTTGAACTACAGGCATTATGTTTAAGGAAGAGACAGGTAGACACAAACTTGGTAAGTTCATAAACTTTCTGTGATAGTAACAATGCTAAGAAACCTCTATATCTAGGTCAATTTAGAGCATTCTATTTATCTATTTGAAGGCTCTTATCTGGAAGATACTCAGTTAAATGGAAATATTATACGCGGATTTGATGGATATCTATCGAACAGAGCAGATAGGAGAAGACCAAAATTCACTGAGTTAGACCGTCTGTTCTCCTTGTCATCCTCTACGTATCAAAAGGTAAAAAATGCAATAGGACTTTGTTGCTTAGCTAACATATGTATATAGGCTCTTGCTTTAAAGGAAGAAGATTCAAGTCAGGATGATTCGAGCTCTGTAAGAAGGGAAAAGAAACGCAAGCTTAAACATCAAGATGTGAAAAGAAAAAAGTACTCTATTGGTAGAGATTCGGATGATGATTTGGAGATTTAATATGATCTAGGATTCTATACACATAATCTTTGAATACATAAAACAATATTCTATATCTTAGTGATACATCTTCAAATAAATACCATACATTACTAAATTTCTTTGGGTACTTATTCTAGATAACTTGCTCTACTTATAATTTACAGAAAACCGCCTATTGTTTTCTGATACACACTATTACTATTTCCGTTTCAGGTAAAACGCGTTTACCAACTATTACTCGCCTTGGTTATCATGTTTTCAGAAAATTTTAGGAACGTGTCTAAGCACAGACCCTGACATTTTCTCTGACTCTCCGACTTTCCCAAACACAGCATGGACCTCCATTACAATGTTTGTAATCTTGCTTGTTTTTCTTCTCTATTTTTTTGTAATTTTAGCTACACTATATTATATGTAAATATCGTTAACGAGGACAGTAGAAACTTGACACTTTTACAGAATGTTAAAATTGACATTACCTCCTTGAAACCGGTAGCTGAATTCTGTGAGTGCTCAGGGAAATATAGTATGATTTTGCTTTTTATCTCTTCATTCTAAGATATGTTTCTGGAGTCCTATAATTGAAAATGAAGGTTTATGCTATATCTTCAGTTATAAAGCCCTTGCACAATAAGAACTACATGTAACTATGACAATTATAAAGCTCAATTGTTCTTTTTGTAAGGGGTTAAATAAAATATATTCATTATTGCAAAATAAAAAGACAATAATGCAAATGTTTTTTTTTTTTTTTTGTTAAAATTTCCCTTTAAAAATGGTTTTATTATTATTTTAAAGTACGACAACAATAAACGACAGATGATATAAAAATATATATTTTGATTTTGAAAAGTATATCTTTTTTTTTTCTAAAAGTTTAAATAAAAAACAATTTTGTAGTTTTTTTCAAAAAAAATATAAAAAACAAACGCGTATTCGATTAGAACTCCGAAAAAAACGCGTCTGGATTTCGAGTTGGTTTTTTTTTTTTTGCGAAAAAAAAAAAAAAAAAAAAGAAGTGATACTTGCATTATTAGAGTATACTCCGCACTTTATTTTTTTTTTTTTTTTTTTTTTTTTTTCTCTTCTATTGCAAATGTCTTTTCAAGAGGAAAGGGGTTTAAGAAATATGCAAGATTTACAATATACCCCAAATTTTAGCATTGATTTCACTGAATCAAGAGATTCCGTTATATCCGAGAATGATGTATCTCAAGTAAGTACCACCTTCCCTTTCTCCTCTTATTGCTGGAATTAAACATATTTGTTAGTATTTAAAATCACTTCGAGCTAGACTCGGATTTGCGCGTTTCAAAATGAATCAAGGTTGGGAAAATTCAACTATATTTGACGTTGAACAATTATGGAGACAAAAACAGCAAAATATGATGAATAACCTGCCAAGACCCAGATTTACACAACAAGATATTATTGACAAAAGAGTTTATGTACCAAAGAGTAAAAAATCAAAACTGTGTCGTACCTATTCCAGCCCTTCTCAATTCCCTGTAGAGCATGATTCAATATGCAAAAAGAGGAAACATAGTTCACCAAAGAAACATCAAAAATTAGGATCTCCACCAAAACTACAAAATTCTCTTGATTGTTTATCATATGCTATTGCTATGACAGAAGAGGCAAATCTAATTTCTTCACAACCATTACCTGACATTACTCATATTGAACCAAACATTGAAAAAGAAGATTTAACTACTATGTCCATACCAAATCGTTCACCCTCTCCTTCTTCTCCAATCACTTCTGCTGCAAAAACTATTATGATGCTTGTAAATAACCCCAACAGTCAATCTTCAAATGGCTATGGTAAAAAACCATTATATTCCCAATAAATCTGACGTTTTCGTACCTCTCGTTTTCCAACTCTATTATTATTATGCAGCAATGTTTATGATATGTATACTAAAATAGCCCTACCTCCTACCCCTCTCTCTCTCTCTCTTATTACCCTTCAATCGTATATTTATATTTATGTGCGTGCGTGTTTATTCTTTTAAAGTTATTAAAATGAACCTTCAGGGAAGGGTCCGTATTGGACAATATCATCCTTCTTTTCACCATTCACTTCATATGATATACGCAATCGAAGTTTAACAGCAGTCTAATAAACCGATTTTAATTAACCTCATCTCTCTACTAATTTTAATCTTACCTGTTGAGGATTATTGATTCGCATTAATTGTTTTTCAGTGGTATTAGGCTGGACAATATGGTTGCTAGCTGCGTTCATCTGTAAACGCTGACTCTTGGGTACTGCAGCTTGGAACTGCAAGTTCTCAACAACACCTTGTGATCCATTATTTGAGAATAGAGCTTGGATGTTGATAATAGCAGGGTTCGATTTATCTTTAGAAGGTAAAAGTCGAATTGTTAACCCATTCTTAGAATAGGCTTCATAACCTGCTGCGGAAGCTGAAGGTTGTGGTGAGGTGGAAGGAAGTGATTGTGTTAATCCAGCAAGTGAATCTAATCCGTAATTAGATGGTGTTGAAGGAGAGGCGGGTGTGGCTGTCTCTCCACCGCCTAAAAGATCCATTAAGCTGTTTGTTGTTGTTGTCTTGGCTGGTGGTGATTGGGTTGGAGCGGGAGAGCTTTGACTAGAACTACTGCCAAATAGATCAGCTAGAAGATCAACATTGGATGCTTTAGGAGGTGCTGGGGATGATGTAACTGCTACAGGGCTCTCTACCACTGTATCAATTTGCTCAACGCCCCCATTACCGCCACTTGTGCCAACACCCATAAGGTCCAAGAGTAAATCTTGATCACTTGGGCCTGCTTTACTATTAGAAGAGGTCTGATCTGCTTTTTCAGTTGAGGTATTTTGAATAATTGTACGTGCTTCAGGAATAGGCATACGCTCCAAAACAGCGGGGCGGATAGAATCGTAAGAAAAGAGGTTTGTATATTCGACGGCACGTTGTTGTATTTCGACTTCCATGCTGACGGTATGTTCGTTAAGTAATTCAACAATTTTAGCTTGTGCTGTGCTGTCTGTAAGTCTAGATGAAAGTTTCATAAGTGCAGTCATGACATATTCACGAGTGACTTGATTGGCGTAAGGGCCCAATAAAATTGATTCCAGTAATCGAACAACTAAATAATCTGACACTTCAATGACAACACCCTCCTCTTCTTCAAAATTACCGCTGCCAACAAGGACATCCCCGTATTCACCAATAACCCAGACACTAGCTAAAACTAAACCTTCCTATTTCCTTTCTTAGTTAGGTTGTCCTCTTAATGCCACGTTTTTTTTTTTTTCTGTACCTGAGAAATGTCTTGTTTCAAAGCTGCATATAGTTTTTGAACAGTATATTGGTGGAACTCGCTAGTTTGCGCAACAAGGCGGATAAATCCAGCAAGGACTTCTTCGCGGACGAACCCGCCTGCTAATTTCAACATACGCAACATTGTATCGATATGCCATCTTTGGTTGGGTGCGAATCTCTCGGCTGCAAGAGAAATTTTGGTCGTCATACTTTGTTTAAATTCAGTATCGGCTACTTCCAAAAATGCAAGCAATTCGCGAGTGAGCACACGAACATTGCCCTCGTTTACCAAAGCGAAACTGAGTTCTAGAGCACGGCGACGAATAGAAATATCTCCATCACGAAGACAATCTAAAATAATGTTACGATGTCTTTGAACAGCCTGAGTCTCGATTCCGACTGTTTTGTTCAATGTTTCTAAAGCAACATATCTAAACCTTCATAAGTATTTTCTTTTTTTTTTTTTAGATCAACGGTCCATAAACAACTCACCTTATATTGTTATCTCTATTACTTAAGAATTTTCCTAGAATGTTAACGGCCAATACACGTAAACCAGCTTCACTTTGAATGTCCATGATGGTCAATACAGTTTCGTACAGGATGGAGTTACCAACGTTCTTGTTGTTTTCGGTATTTGTAGCGACTTGAGCAAGGATATCGTTCATCGCTTCTGAGGCTTCTTTATTGTTCTTGGCAAGAATACGCAACAAACGAAGAATTTTGACTTGAAGGAAAGGGTCTGTAACACCAGTAACATCGTGCTCTGGAGAGAAACCTGCACTTGCAAGGTTTTTGAGGTGTCTAACTAAGAGTGGAACAGCCTGTCACATAAGTTAAATATAACGCAGTAATACAAAACTCAATGAATATTACCTTTCTAAAGACCTTGATATTTTCAGGATCTTGACGGCACATTTCGGATACCAAAGTGATACCGGTGATCAAGACGCCATGGCTACGGTCGTTCAAAAGAGTTTTCGCTCTTGAAATAAAGTTCTCAGTCAATTCGGGTACTCTGCTAATAATTCTTAAAGCACATAATGCAGCCTGTTATTTAAGTTAGTTACTGCCTTCTGACATCGTAATACTTTTTGTTATACCTTCTTTCTAATGTAGGTGTTGGAACTGCCCATTAATTTTTCCACTTCAGAGCATAAATCACGAGCCATTTCTGATGAAGAGATATTACCCATTGTACAAAGAGCTAAACCTACAACAAACATATTGCTGTGATTTAAATCGCTATAGTACAAAAGTTAGACGGATACATTGCATGCATAGGAGAAATAAGTGTACTTTTTCAAGCTGTTAGTGACTAGTGTAAGTACTTCTGTCTTTTCGTCGATCAAGAGCATGATACCCAAATAACCCAAACGTTTGTCGGCATATTTGGGACTCGCAACAAGTTTCAAGCATTCCATTTGGCCAAAATGAGCAGGATAACCGAGCATATGAATATATAGTAGTTTAGCAACATTAGTGTGACGCGTGTCAGGATTTTCGTTCTTGAAGGCTGTTCTAATGTTTGCACTTTCTTTTTGGACTACGGCTCTCTCTTCTGCTGCTGTCTTACATGCTCTTACAGCTCTAATTAAGTCTAGATGAGAAATGAGATGGTGAATAATTCTATTTAATTAACATCACTAATAGAAAATTGAGTTACCCTTTAATCTAAAAAGCGGCAATTTTGAAAGAATTTCTTGCGAAATTTTGTTAATACTTTTCATCATGTTGGAAGACATTTTCAAAAAATTTCTATCGAGTTTATACTAAAGGGGGAAAAACAAAAGTCGAGATTACTTTTGAAAAACACAATCTGAGTATATAGTTGTAAAAATATAATATACGATTGTTGAAACTAAAGTGATAAAAGAAAGAAATAAAGTTGAAGCCCACTGAACCTGTGCCAATTTCGCCTCTGCGACGTCACGAATCCAGTTGGCTGACTACAATTTTAATTGAAAACTAGATGTGTAACCATTCGTTTCAGAACCTTCAAGTATTTACAGACTCAAGTGTCATGAATGAGAGCGAGGCTTAAAGTACTTGAGATGCTCATATAACCCCAGGCCTGACGCGAATTGAAGCCCTCGTTAACTTAATGAACTCACTTTAGTTCCTTCTTAATGCTAGAGTAGGGACGCTGCTTTCCAACAAAATGGTAGGCTTTGATTGTCCAGCTTTTATGCTCCTTTGCATTTTATCGCTTCCTTTGCTTTAGTCAAAGGCACCAACTGGTGTCATCGGCCAAATCGATAAGTATATTGCGACTCTAAACACAAAATATATAGGTACTGCTTACAATTCATTTAATGATATCAAATTTGCTTTACGTCTACTTACGAAATATTGGTATTTTATTAGCAACAATAAACTATTTGTAAACTGATGCTTATTATTCTATAGTCTTAGTCTCGCTATAAATTATTTATTCTTTAAAAAATCAACCCGTCAAGAATTAGGTAGTATTGTGCGTGTAACAACAAACGGAACAAGATATAGTAGTATATATTTATTCTTTAACAACTCATTTGAAAAAACAAAGGGGGGAGGGTGCAGGGGCAGGCTATTGATAGTTTAGACAAGTGTTAGTACTATATTAAGTACTATTTTGCTGCAGATATAATTGAATTGACTTCCTTATAAGACCAGAAGTTTCTATGACTATCTAGATCGAGACAATGTCATAAAATGGAAGAAATGAGCTCCCCCTAAACCAAACAAATTAGGTAAGTTGGTAAGTAGAAATGGTTTGGACGGATAACTTACTTTACTATCTCTATTCCGCCAAAAATAATTTTAGATATAAAGAACATAGGCTAAAAGTTTGTGGTCTCTGAAAATATCATAATAAACCTGTTATCAATTTATGTTAGGCATACCTCTGTATTAAAATGATACTTTCTCTTGAACAATCATGCAAACAAAGAAGGGAAGAAAAAAGTTTTAGTTAAAAAGTATAATGGAGTATTGTTGTTTAACCGCGTAAGAGATATAGGTATGCTGCTTTGTGTATTTGATTGTTCATGTACCTCTTGAGAAGATAAATCAAGTAATGCAAGCCTTAATGAGGTTTAAAGAAGTATGAAAAGACAATTATAAGCCATAACTACACATGATGTTACCAGATAACACAATGCAATCTACATATCAATATTCCTCTTATAGGTGTAAATAATTAGTTGTATTCCTAGTAATGGGACATTTGTTTGACACCATTGTTACGTTAAAAATTTTCCTTTTATATTTTTTCTTTAAATAGTAAATGTCATTTTGACATATCAATAAACATCTATCTTTCTTCTTTCTTTCTTACTTTTCTCAAAAATAGTATTTTTGTTAGAATTTCGCTTAAAGATTTGATTGATCATTTATATTATAATTACATATAATATATCTTATACTTTCCCCTTTTTACTTAGTTATTTACATAGAAAATTCCCTTTATTTACTTAGATATTATCCCTTTTAAAACATCTCTTCTTTGATTTATATAAATCCCTTTATTTTAATAGTTACTTTATTCACTATTACTTTCAGGTTCGTTACCTTAACAACGTGGTGCTCACTTCAGAACAAATATATTGATTCATTTATTGAAGTAATATAAAAGCATCGAAACTTACTTTATAGTCATCATCCCGATTTCTAAAGTAACACCATCAAGTATTATTCTCAAAAAACAAGAACAAATAAACGTCTCACGAAAATCAAAAAAAGAATGCCTTCTGGCGGAATCGAACCGCCGACCTTCTGCTTACTAGGCAGACGCTCTGCCATCTGAGCCAAGAAGGCTTGTACAAGCCAAAAACCAAAAGCTAATACAGATACCACAACACTTTTTTAAATCACGTGACTTTTAAGCGCCCCTATTGGCTGGGGGGAACTTTACCCGGTAAATAAGCAGTCATAAATTATAAATCACGTGAATTTTTTGTGACTGCGAAAAAAATTTCAAAAATTTGTTTTAAATTTCCAAAAAAGGAAGGAGAGATGGCCGAGTTGGTCTAAGGCGTCACGTTAAGGTCGTGATCTCTTCGGAGGCGTGGGTTCAAATCCCACTCTCTTCACCATTTTTGGAAATTTTTGGGTTGCGTATAGTGAAGGTGTCAAATGCCTCTATTTGGGTTTGACCCCTCTTTTTTTTTTTTTTTTGTATATGTATGAAGTCTTAACAGTATGATAAAAGGTAGGTAATGACGCTGTTGTACAAGGTGTTTTTATTCAATAAATAGATCTAGATTTTGTTTCTAAAACTTCTCAAGTAGGTGTTTCCCACGCCTCCGATACCGAAAGCAGGACCGATTCGACCTATTCTAGCTAGAGCGCTCTTGAAGTATTCTTTTCTTATTAATTGGGCTCTTGAGGCGATGGAGATATCTGGTCTATTGTATAAGTCTAATGCGTAGAGATGAACTGGAGTACTGAAAAATTGGACGGCACAAGGCGAAAAGAGTTGAGCAGTGACATTTGCGGTTTTTTCTGAAGAAACAATTTTCTTCTCTTGAAGTAAGCCAGCAATGTAGGACGGAGCAGTAAAGCTTGCAGCGATCGTGAGAGAATCCCTTGCGGCGAATAGTAGATAACTTAATTTTGGAAATGCGCGACTGCTAGAAGAGGCGACACCAAACATACTTGTGAAGACTCTATCTTTATAGACACATACGACTATATTGACCAATGAAGTGGATAAAAATTTGTACATGGATGCTTTCGTAGATTCGACCGAGTATTGTTCGCATGTTGTTTCGACAATATTGGCTGTAGCATAAGTGGAAGAATAAAGGCTAAGAACAATACGGAACTGAGGAGACCCCACGAATTGAAAAGGCTTTGTTAAAAATGAACGAACACCGTATTTTAATCCTTCCACTAATTGTCTCTTTCCGTTCAAGTTTTCAATAATTGATCTAAACTACCGTTGTTGGCCTTTTTTGATCTCTCTTTGTTAACTCCCTTACACTTACCTATCAACCACAGCAATAAAAGGCGCTACCATAGCAGCAGATGTTACAGCAGAAAACAAATCAACACCATATAGCTTGCTTAACTTATCACTGGAATATACTAAGCTCTTCTTTTCTTCTTGGATTGACATTATTATAACTGAGAAAAAAAGGAAAAAAAAAAATTGTTTAAAAAAAAATTAATTTTAAATCTCATTAAACCTCTCAGAGAACAAGAAATTTCGATGACTCTATATTACTCCCTTCCCCTCTTATCACTGTTTAAGTGTTATATTACTGTTCCACCTGCATACATATATTGCTATAATGTACACGTATGCATAATACTCTTATTTCTTCACTCACATACTCTTATTATTTAGAAAATAACTAGCTTAACACGCGTAAATTCGAGATTTTTTCATATCTTTGTAAAACAGACAAGTTACACATCCCAGGCACACAAAAAAAATATAGACATGTCTGCTACTGCAACAGGATTATAACACTTGATTGCAGATTTCTTGTGACTCAGCATAAATGCTTTTTTTTAATTATTATCTGCCAAATCTTTGTTCTACTTTTGAATATCTATATAAACATTTTGAAAATAAGTCATAGTTCAAATGGTGGTAATTTGAACAATTTCTATAGAGTAACAGAGCATCAATCAACTTTTCTTATAAAAGCAATAAAACAGATATTTACGTGATTTCAGTTGATTTCAGTTGCCAAGGATTAAAACCATCTAATGAAACATAATTATGTGGTAGACCATCATAAACAATCATAAGATCAGGATCAGAAATGTTATTTTCTAATAAATTCAATATGTTACTACTAGAATAACAAAAATTTCAAATACTACCATGCATATAAGTATCCAAAAGTTGTATATCCACATCCTCCTTGTTATGGCTTGAAGCAATTTCACTGGTTATTTTACTCAATTGCTTTTTACCATTTTCACTTGACAAGATTGTGAATTGAATACCTGATTCGTCATGGCGAGGACCTTCATTATTTTTTATCCATTCATGTAACATATTTGATTGTTGTTTATACAAGTCCATGGCCATTGATTTCATAACCCCTTGTTTTTATATAAGCAAACACAATATTATCTATATTTGTACAAATTTACCTGATGCGTCGTAAACTGATATTTCCTTAATGCCATATTCCCAAGCCCAACAAGTTGCCATGGAGATATTAAACATCTCTGTCTCCCAATGCTTTAATGTCCTTGTACTTAATAATTCACGTGATAAAACAAAAGTGAGGTGACTTGGTATTTTTGTTAATTTGGATTTATCATAGTGTATACGTTGATAGATTGTTGTGTCTTGTTGTCGTTTTATGGTATGAATATATGTGTATAATGTCTTTAATGCAATCCATGTGATATATGTAAATTGTAATGTCGTCAATAAGAATTTAAGCAGTATATTCTTTATGGATAATTCATCTTGTTCAATTATATCTCTACTTCTCTTTTGTACTTCCTCTTTTGTTTCTACAGTGTTATTGACAGACACATATTTTTGAGGCTTATTTAACTGCAAATACTTGTACTGTTCTTTCTCTTCTTCTTTTGTTAATAACGCAATCATTGAACCCTGGAAATGAAGGAAAGAAAAAAAAAAAAAAAGAAAACCAATTTTATATTAACTATAATGGAAAGTTGCGCACTGAATTTAAAAATAGTTCAACCATTAGTATTTGAACAACAACGTCGGTTTAATATAAACAAAATTGTTAAAGAAATGTTTATTAAGACAATCTAACCGCATTCGTTAGTTTTCCTGAAGGTTCTTTCATTTCTTGAGGAATGTATTCTAACAAGCTTTCAAATAATTTGGTTCTCTCGGTATACAACACATCTATCATATGAATTAAAATAAGGGACGCTACATTAGCCAATAAGAATCAATTATTACCTTCTGATTTAACAATCTTGAACAAAACACTATCGCTCCTGTCCATCTCTTCGCCTATCATAGTTTGTAATAAACATAGGTTGGAACATATTTGATGGAACTCCTTTGACTCTACTTCATCATCATGATCGACCACTGGCGCCACTTGACTTCTCAAATAATGTAGTGCCACCAATATGTCAGAATTTTCGTCTACTGCTCTATGGCTGTCACACGCTCTACTGCATAATTCTTTTAGTTTTTGTAGACGAATCTTAAATATGCATTTTCTGAGAATTGCTGAAGGATCAGGTCTATACACATATATTATTAATATAAGCCTTTTATCACTATTTAAACATTACTTGATAAGTCTAAGTTCCCAAAAGTCGTTTAACCGTTTTGCTAAGTCACGTCTATCTCCAGGATTACCACCAAATATATACTGTGCTCTGGTTAATGGGTCATATACCATTTGATGTGCAAATCGAGGGCATGGCTCGTTATTGTCTGCTGCTGTTGTCTTGTTTTGATATACTTTTTGCCATTCATTCTTTTTGATAGAATACACCCAAAATGTATCTTTTACACCATCACCTATTGTGTTTTTCAAGTAGCCTGAAAATACATACAACTCTTCTAGGGTTTCGTCCATAGTAGCCCTTTGTGTAAACCCTGCATCTGGCCCCGCGTCTTTGGACGCATCCTGTGCAATTTCAGTGACAATATCATTGTCTACATCATACCGATAGAGATCCGATAAATAATCTCGGACGCGTTGCCCTGCAAAGACGTAAAGAGATCGATGTGTTTCGTCAAAAAGCATGGAATGACCCACACGAGATTTTAAAGGTGGAGAAACTCCGTATGAAAGACAATCGGATGAACTCGTATTTAGTTTGTCATTTCTTTTTTTTTTTTTTTACAGAAAATGTGTTAGTGGTATAGACAAATGCAAATAAGAGTAGATATACCTGATGAGACTCCATTTATTTGTTGTTATATGGTAGGAATATAAGCCACTGTAACTTTGAATATTCATGTCACCAGAAACTGTTCGTCCTCCAAAAACATAGATGGTCTGACCTTGAGAATCTACACACATTTGATGGTCAAATATTAGCTCTGGTCCGCCTTCATCCTATTTTATACTTGTTAGAGAAAGCCTTGTCTTTTCTTATGCGATACACACTACTTTACCGCTGTATTTTCGCTCAACTTGACCCAATGGTTAAATTCAATGTAATATCTGTAAAATTCTGATTCGAGTGTTTTTCCTTGAGATTCTTCTGGTTCTACATATCTTCCCAATACAAAAATAGATTTACTGATAGGGTCAAAACATACTTTGTGACAAGATCGAGGGCTTGGACCACCTTGCCTATGCATTATTAGCCTTTTTGTTTTGGTGCTTTTTATAGTTTCTTACATTTGAGTGTCAGAACTAATTAATTCCCAAGTCTCTCGTCTCATATCGTAACACCAGAAATCTGACAGGTCTTGATGGCCATCCCAACCACCCAAAATATATATCTTTCTATCCTGTGTATCGATACACATTTGATGCCCTCCTCGTGCGCTTGGTAGCTCACCGTCTACTGATGCTCCCATAATCTGTTTCCAAATAGGGGTGTATTTTGAATTATCGGTATAAGTTTGGTATATGTTTTGGTGGTGTGCTGCTTGACGTAATACATCTTCTGCTGATTCAAAATCAGCTTCCATCACCAAATAACGATGTAAGTTTGATACGAAAGGGTCTTCGAGCTCAACGCCAGTTCTATTTTTTAAAATATAGAATACATCCATCATATTTTTCTGTCTAAAATACTTTAAACACAATCGAGTTGTTTCTGCTTCTTTATACTAAGTGGGGAGAGGTTAGCATGAGCAAGCCGTTTTTGTAAATATGCTTCTCCAAGTTACCTGTTCATATTCTTGACATACGCGCTGCATGATTGATTCTTCTATAATTCCTCTTACTTCAACATACCATATACTATAATTGAAATTCGCACCAAATGCAGCCAACGGAACTATTTTAATATACTTTACAGGAAAGATCTAGGGGAAAGGTCTTTTTAAGCAAACCTCAAATAGTATGTAGTGTAACTATTTTACCAAGTCTTTAGATTGATGTTTTAAAAGAAAAGTTTCAGGCTCTGTATCATTTTTTAAACCATTATGTAATAATTCAATTAAATCTTCATTTGGGTCCAAACCACCAAGTACTTTAAATTCTTTCAAGTTACATACATGCCCCTTATAGAATTTACCGAATGTAATTGACCCTATTCGTTGTTATCATCAGCAAAAAAAAAAAAAAAAACTTCCCGAGATAGATCTTACGCGCAATGACCGGTTTTTCAAATTGAATAGTGATAAACTGTTCATGATCGTGAGACCCGCTAGACCAGCGAGAAGATTGTTGGGTTGGGTTATTTTCGTATATATTGTGTGGGCTATAAGAGCCTGATTGAGAAGAATAATCGTAAATAGCATAAGATAACTTTTGTAGTTTGCATTTGGATATTAAGGATGCTACAGTGCCACCACCGTTTGACAGTTCTGAGGCACGACTCATATGTCTTTGGGTTAATGCTCTCATATCGTGAAAAGGGTATTGTCTCTCTTGTTTCGGTTGTCGCTGTTGTTTCTGTTGTTGTTCTTCTTGCCTTTGCTGTGAATATTGATGCGTATTGTGATGTAAATGAGTTATTACAGGGTTAACAGAAATGCTGTTTAACTTTGTTGTTGATTTCCTGCTACTATTATTACTTTGAGCGTGATTTGCTGGTAAACAAGATACAAAGACATTCTTTTCTTCGTGTTTATCGTTGTTGTTGCTGCTGCTACTACTACTACTACTGCTGCTGCTGCTGCTGTCACCGTTATCATTCATCTTTTATAAAGAAAAAAAAAATGTTAGGAAAAAAATGTCAGAAATATGTGATCTTTTTATTAAATGCTGCTGCTATGCATCATGTGATACGGAAACTTTTTTTTTTTTTTTAAAAAAAAAGCATTGTTTTGTTTCTCCCGTAGTTTCTTCCCCATACTCTATCATTCCTTTCCTTATTTATTTTATGTTTAATCAAGAACAAGAACCCAAAAGAAAAAGAGCCAAAGTAGTGAGTGCTTGTAATGAATGTAGACGCAAAAAGACAAAATGTGATGGTGAACAACCTTGTCGTGGCTGTTATAAATCCAATGCAAACAATTGCGTTTATAAATCAGTTCATTTAAATTTAAATAATAATAATAATGATGATATTGATAACTTTGCAAATGAGAAAAAAACCAGTAATGTCACTATTTCAAATACGACATTAGAATCTATTGAAATGAGGTTGAAAGTTATTGAAGACCTGTTGAAAATTGTATTAGAACAGCAACAACAAGAACAACAACAATTAGCATCTTCTGCTTCTTCAACTTGCTCTTCTCCTTTCCGTGAAGATACTCATAGATTGCCTTCTATTCAAAGCTTATCAAAACCGTTTATGAATAATAACGACGACTATCATCTTCCCCTGTTTAATCCACTCATAAATATACATAACAGTGACAGTGCTCGACATAGTAGTAGACCAACACCTGTTTTACCTGAAAGCAATTATTTAAATTATCAACACTCTTCTTTAAACAAACGCAAGCGTTAATCCTTTTCCCTATACTATATATATATACTATTTTTAACTAATAAATATACTATCCATCACCTTATCAATGATAGAGTTGTTTTTTCTCACAAGCTCTTATGAGTCCGATCCTAGTGCCTATGCACATTTTGGGTTATTCAACTAACAGTTACTCCTGGCGATATCTTTTATAATGCTTCTACCAAATATTATGGGCTTTACATGGGGGAAAATTTAACAAGCCATGTTGTGTAATCATGTTAAAGCCCAAGTCTCTGCCCGAAAGTCGTCCTTAAATAGATAGTCAGTGTGCTCCAAATCCTCTGGAGAAAAACAGCAATACAAAACACTTTATTATTTCTGTTCTTCGCCTCTTTGGTGCAAATCAGCAGACTTCCATGTTAACAGTCGGGTACAAAGAACAAGTGTGTCTATATTTACAAAAACAAGGCGCTTAATGAAATACTTGGGTGCCCAATCTTGAAGGTGCTTTGAAAAATTGGCAAATCACTTCTTACACTACACATCTTTACAACACTTGTTCCGATGGTGGAATAGTATATAGCTCCGTTGACATCTGGTAGACATAACGCAGTCACATTACACGCACCCCAAAAATTTCCAAAAATGGTGAAGAGAGTGGGATTTGAACCCACGCCTCCGAAGAGATCACGACCTTAACGTGACGCCTTAGACCAACTCGGCCATCTCTCCCACTGTTTTTTAAAATTTTTAAATGTATATAATAAAGTAAACAAAAATTAAAAAAAGTCACGTGACTATATCACGTCACATTTTTGGAAGCTTTGCTTTTGTCATCAGGGCAGAGAAGGTAAAAAGGAGCTAACGGAGTACATTTTTATTATGCAGTTAGTGACATTCCGTTGGATACTGAGTCGTATAAGGTAGCAATTTTTAACATTATGACAACTTGAATAAAAAACACGTGTGCATCTGGCTTAGTGAAGAATTTGATATGTTTGAAATAGCCGCCTTTCTTCACCTTCTTCAATATGAAAGTACTGTACCTGTATGTTACTTAAGATCAGGATAATAAATTGTGCTATTTTAAAATTGCACGGATTGTATTGACTACTTTTCTTAACTGATGTAAATGTTAGCCTCCCAAATGGGGTGTCCCTAAAAAGGGCTCCCACAAGAATGGGCCCCACAATTCACCAGAACCGAAAAAAAAGCTTTCGATTGGTCTGAAAATTTCTATCGATTTGGAAATAACCCTTGATTGGTCTAAATACTTTCTTTATTTGGTCTCAAAAAAATTCCATTGGTACAAAAATTCAATTTACTTCGACTGAATTTAAAGTGAATAAACAGTATAGGGTTGGACGCTTCTTTGTTTACAGCTAATTTAAACACAATACATATACTTTATATGTTCCTTTTTTTCTTGTTTATTAAAATAGATAGTATTTACATTTCAAAGCTTTTGTTTTGAATTCTTCTAAAAACCTTTTGAGATCAACCATTCTTTTAATTCGTTGACATGATGACCCTTGATTATGACATGTTGAGTTTTGGGATTAATGTTTACTTCAGCAGCAGGAAAATCGGCAACAAGGTCTCTCACTAAAGCGTTAGAATCACCTTGAATTCTACGAATAATTGTCAAGAGACGAGTTCCACCGTTTTTGTATTCAGAGTAGACGGGGAGACCCTTGTTCGTTGTACGCATGACAGCATAGGCTGGTGTGGAATAGAATCGCTTGCTGTTTTGGCAGGTTGATTGTATAATGGAACGGAACATGTCAAGAAAGCTATAGTAGTTGTAATTTAGAATTACGCTTTCAATCAATCGATGTTGTAACTTACTATATACACTTAATGTAGAGAAAGGTAATAACAAAAATAACGAAAAAAAAAAAAAAGTAAAATTGGGCCTGGCAATTTTTGAAAGCTTGCAAAAGCAGTCCAAATAATTTGAGTGTAAATGCTTGCGCTTCGAAATAGGTACAGGCATTATGACAGCAAGCCCATATATGACACTAGAGCAAAACATTAGAATTTATTTTACCTCTATCATTCCTTATATCTCTTTCATGCATCAAAACTATTATAAAAATATATCTCCTTTAATGAAACGTAGAAATAGCGCGTTGCTGAAAAGCGTGTAGTGTTCTTCTTTTTTAATTTCTCTTAAGTGGTCTAGGTACCTATAAATTTAATGGCTCTCAACACGCACGATATATTATAAGTAGAGAGATTACAGCAAACAGCTATACTCTAACCTTAAATGAATGATGTTTGGTACAGCATGTCTATAAAGGGAAGGTGCAGATTATAGCGCTTTTCTGCAACCTAAAGATATTATCAGCAATAAAGAGAGAGTCGTCAAGTCATCTTATTTTCCCTTTTTAACATTATTCTTTGCTTGACAAGTGAAGCAAGGCATGGACGTTCAAAGGGAGATAAATATAAAACAACTGTCCTACACGAATTGATAAAGTCACAGCGAAATTTTATTTCAAACGCCAAAAGCATTTTCTCTCTTTTTCTTAATAGACCTATTCGTTATGGCAAGCTCTTCTGACGCACTAGTTAGAGACAACTTTGACTCAATATCTGAAGTAAAAACGCGTACTCCATAGATCGCCACGATTACACTAACTTTTGTCGATTTTAGGGTTGTTTCTTAGTTATGCCAGGAAAAAAGAGAAAACATAACGCAGATCTATCAACAAAATCAAAAAAAGCAAAAGGAAAACAAAAGAGTAAAACTAAACAAGAAAGAAACAAAAGCTGTTGCTGACTTGATCATTAGATATTACAGTTGCTCATCGAAGTGAAGAAGACAGCCAGAAAATTCTCAACGATGGATTCCAACAGTTGTTCAATGGCGAAGAATCAGTAGAAGCCATGTTGTTTAGAAAACGGTCGTATAATGAGTTGTGGAATAAAACGAACCAGACCATAACTGTAAGATTAAAAATGTAATCAAATAAAGGACCTGATTTGAATAGTTTTGTAGAATATTTTACTGGACATGAATCGAGAAGCTATTCAACGGATCTGTGATTTTGTGGACAAGGACCATGACGTTGAAGAAAGGTAATTGACAACATTTGGAACTGCACAAGATGATTTCGTACTTATTTTATTTATGTAGTCTTACAAAGCTACCCTATCACGAAATACCCACTGCACTTGTGTTTGCTGGTATCAACACACCCGATCACGGCGCTCAGTTTCAACATATAGCAGACAAACTACAGGAGGTGCCGTCTTCAGAGGACAAGGGAAAGAATTATGTTGCTTTACTACAGTCCAAAGACTGCACAAATATTAAAAATATGATGAAAACAATGATTGCAAAGTTCATGAATAATTCACCTGATCAATCAATTGGGGACAAGGACGACGAGGACGAGGAAGAACACGATATGGAAAATGATGAGGATATAATTAGAGTGAATGAGGTTTGTCAAAGAATTATATGTGTATTGGTACTGCCTAACAGAATCTTCTACTAGCCCAAAGCAGTTGGATATACATTTGGACAAAATCGAACAGCTAAACCCAGTAAATGTCTTCCTTACGATATGCAATTGTTAGAAGGATGGTATAAACATAACTCGAACGAGAAATCAAAACCTAACTTGGTAGTGATATTACAAGATTTTGAATCGTTTGAACCTTCTGTTTTTCAGGACTTTTGTACAATTTGCAGCAACTATCGAAATCGATTACCTATTATTTGCATTGTGGGTATTGCTACATCAACCGAGATTCTTCATCAATCGTTGAACAAGTCCACAATTGGGCTGCTAAGAATTGAAAAGTTTAAATTGGAACAAAGTGAAGTTTGGTTTAATAGAGTTATTGATTCAGTAAGTGCCAGATCACAGAAAAAAGAAGACTGCAAAAATTAAAGCTTGCTTGTTAGTTATTCTTGGACTCCACTCATACTTTGAAATTTGGTCCTCGTCCATACAAATTCATGTTGGATCACTTTTACTTGTATGATTATTCTATTAGCAAAACAACAGCCAGTTTGAAGGTACAAAAAAAAATAGTATGGACATACTTGGAAGAGATTTAACTTTTTATCTAATCCAGTATGCTTTAATGCACCATTTTTACGGCAACCCATTATCCATTTTTCTGCCTTTACTCGAACTTGAAAAATTTCAAATAGAGACCCAGCTTTCAAAGTGGTTGGAGGAAGATATAGTGAACGAACATCATATTGCACATATTCGCATGCTTCAATCTTTCAGAACATACATAGAATCACTTGTCACGAGCGAGCCAAAAAAGGCGCTTCGACTACTTGAAGATGACAATTATTTGATGGTAGAAGTGGTTCCCAGCTTAATGAGCGACATTAAAATATACCAAGAACAATTCAAAATGGGGATTAATCTCGTGGTATTGCTTAAATCTCAATTTCCCAGTTTTACATCCTTCGCTAGTCTCCGCAAGCATAAGAGAATGATTCTATTAGAAGCGCTTGAAGCACAACAAAGTTTCGCTGAAAAGGGCGATCTTGTAAAAACGATTATTATTTTAATTCGAAAGATCGATGAGGAGCATATAGGAAAGCTTTTAAAAGAGTTACAACAATTCTTTAAGGGAAACGATTATAAAAATGTAAATCAAAATGCATTAGACCAATTGAAGGAGTGGGAAGAACGATATGAGCAGCTAGGAGAAGCGGACGCTGACCATAATGCAAAGATGGATCGTAAAGCTAAACTTTTAGAAGGCTTGATACTGCCTAATGCGGATGCTGCTTATGGAAGACGAACTGGAACAGCTATAAGAGTGCAGACACAATCTATTGAACACATAAAGAGAAAAGGTACAGAAGCTTCAAAGCTAGCAATGGATATCGCTGACTGGTTTGATAAGACTTTGACGTAAAGACAAGAAAAGTAGTGGAAAAAAGGAGACGAAACACTAATTTATTCTGTCTAGGTTGTGTTTAAGATCCTTTACACAGTTACCCTTGTATGAGTTGTTTTATTATACAAACATTAAATTGCATGAAAAGGTAAAAAAATCCTGTCTTTCTTTTGAAGATCTCTGAGCACGAAAATAAATTTTACTTTTTTTATAGTCATTCGCATCACAACCAAGAGCATCCATACAGACGGCTCTAACACAACCTCAGCATTACATCAATTGCCCTTGTTGCTCCACTGAAAAAACCGATCAAATTATATCTTCAGAGCATGATACTTGTATTCTATATAAACTTTATCTCGAGTGTGGTAGAATGATTAACTTGTATGACTGGTTCGTTGCCTTTGGTTGCATCATCGAAAGAGAAAAGCGTCCGGGCAATAAAAAGCTAGAAGAAAATGAAGTTCAGTAAGTTGAAACCCAAAACAACAAAGAACAAAAAAAAAAAAAAAAAAGTCGCATATACTAATTAACCGCTGTTATTTGCCTTACTGTAGGGCACGCTTTATCAAATCTGTAGCTGAGCTCCAGTACCTGGGATTCATCAAGCCCACACAACGAAAGACGGATCACGTCATTCGACTAACGTGGTCGAATATTTAGAAGAACAGCACACGCGTTGTTTTTATAAATAAAAGCTACAGTTACGTACTTTGCAAGTGAAACGCTGCATTTTCTATGGTAGGACAATGGTCAATGTATGTGTATATTGCCAAAAGATGCGAAAAAAAAAAACTAAATAAAGTATAGACATATGCATACAAATAGACTTGCTCATATGTAAGAGAGTCAAGTAACCGTTATCAGTGAAGGAGAAGTAAATGATGAGTAGGCTCAGTTCCACATACTTCCTAACACATTTACTGAATAATCTTGTTTTTGCAGCATCTTTTGTTCTTTGGTTTAAAAGTCACCTGTCAAGGAAATCATTTACTTGATTAGGAGATATTATCTTTTTGGTCCACTACATTTAATAAAATGTAAGTTCCAGGAAACTACAAAAATAAAAGACAAGCAATGAAAAAAAGGAATTCTATTTCTTCTTCAACTTTCTCATTAACCACTACTATATGATGCGAAGCGTATATAGACTATTTATTTTCTTTCGGCAGTTCAATTATCCGATTTTTTACTATAAGACTGTATTGTTGGACTTATTATTATCCAATCGGGCAGCTTCTTTTAGGAATGATAAAGCAGGGTTCCTGATAAACCCTCCTATCATATAAACGTAGATTAGTATACACTTTTGCTTATTTGCATTTAATTATTATTCGTTTCTAATAAGCCAGACAAACGATTGCACAGCCATGCATGTTGTAGCTCGGCTATTAAAATTCTACATGTCTGTCTTAAAGCGGCGGCCAAAGATAACAGAGTAATCGAATGTTTAAAAACATGGCGACGCTAGACTCGTCGTTTAATATGTTAAGATTATTTTGCTAAGCAATAGTGGAAGTAGTTAATACTCAATAGAAATACAATTGCTTCGATGTAGAATATAAAAGAAAACGATTACGTTGTCTCCTTTGGATTTGATTCGTTGCGTAGTAACTGAAGTTGCTGTTCTAGGACAACTTTTAGTTTTTTTTAAAATGATGTCAAAAAATGTCTATTTTAAGAGTTTAAATGCCCGCTTGTAGACCCTTCTTTTGAAAAAAACAAAAAACTACCAGAGTGCTAAACAATTGCCTATAGAATAGTATAGGCGTCTTTAAACAAAGAATACGTTTTATTCATAGAGACTTCCTACACCCATGTACTCTTCTTGAATTGCCAAAAACAAGCAGATATTTTTGAAGATTAACACAAAAGCAAAGGGAGGGGGTTTCAAGATAAATATGGAAAGAACACGACTCGCAATAGCTCTGTATTTTAACACTGTAAACATAATGTTATGTTCCAAAATGTCAATATTGCATGTGCTTTCAAAGAAATGTGTAATATATCACTGTCTTTCATGCTCCATCTCACGATTTTAGTTTTTTTTTTTTTGAAACGGATAAAAATTTTTGACAACTACTATCAAAGGATCATCGGATCCAGCGCTTGATCGATTTTGCAATGACGGACAAGCTCGTTATCAGTGTATGCTTTTGTTCCCGATCCTCGCTCCATACAGTACATACATGAACGATGGTCGTACCATAGAAAATGCAGCGTTTCACTTGCAAAGTACGTAACTGTAGCTTTTATTTATAAAAACAACGCGTGTGCTGTTCTTCTAAATATTCGACCACGTTAGTCGAATGACGTGATCCGTCTTTCGTTGTGTGGGCTTGATGAATCCCAGGTACTGGAGCTCAGCTACAGATTTGATAAAGCGTGCCCTACAGTAAGGCAAATAACAGCGGTTAATTAGTATATGCGACTTTTTTTTTTTTTTTTTTTTTTTTTTTTTTTTTTTTTTTCAACTTACTGAACTTCATTTTCTTCTAGCTTTTTATTGCCCGGACGCTTTTCTCTTTCGATGATGCAACCAAAGGCAACGAACCAGTCATACAAGTTAATCATTCTACCACACTCGAGATAAAGTTTATATAGAATACAAGTATCATGCTCTGAAGATATAATTTGATCAGTTTTTTCAGCGGAACAACAAGGGCAATTGATGTAATGCTGAGGTTGTGACGAAAAATGACTTTATAAAAAATGCTATTAGGTTTATTTTCGCACTCAGAGGTCTTCAAAAAACAGATTTACTAGTGGGATTATCTAATTTCATCCTGAGTTCTTTTCATACTGGTGAATCCCAACAAGACCAAACTCAACACCTTCTACATTGCCTGATCTGCTCGAAGACTATTAAAAATAACCAAATCTTTGTAGGCCGCGTCGTGTTATGATTAGTCCACCAGAAAAGTGTGAGCGCAATGTTTGTTGACAATTGCATTAAACGCTCCTACTGTCTCAAAATAACTTTTTTCATTTGACGTAAATTTTAATTGTTGGTCTCAACTTATTGTTGATCCAGCCCTCTAGCTTTCTCATAATGGTATCTGCAGAATATTTTTGCTTAATACGATGGTAGCATACTGCTAAACCGGTGCCTTTCATCTCCTCACATGCCATCAACTGTCTGTATTGCATGGTAGACTAACAGACGTTCTTCTCAGCAACTGATCTTTCGTTACTTGATCAGCTACTGTCCTCGTTCTGGTATGTTTTTAAGTTCTCTCTTCCCATTCTCTATTTTTGTTCTCGCAACGTTCAAGATATAGCCAACTTATTGGGATTATGTGATCTGTGAATAAAAAAAAATCATCTTTCGTCATATTCTAATGGTTGCTTAAAAAAAAAAAAAAGAAACCACTAGAATTGCGACACTTTATCTTATTGTTCAATCTAAAAAGAAAAAAAGAACAAATGCATAGAATTAAAGATTTACAGAAAATTCACAATAAGCACAGACAATTCAAGTAGTACAAACTAATCCGTGCCTAGTTAGTAATCATTAAAGAGAGACTGTTTCTAGGAAAAGGGGGAGGACTAATAGAAATGACTTGAGTGACGTCAAAAAAAGGACATGAAAATTGTTGGTGTGCACACGAAGCAATTTCGGATGGGAAAAACGTACAGGCGTCCATACATGTTATAGTGTACCGGAAATAAGTTTGAACGAATGTCGTGCGGGGCAACATGATCGGAAAACAAAAATTTTGACAGATTACGTTTGGTTGTTAAGGTAGATGAAACATGAAATTGTTTTACAAACCAAACAAATCTAATGGGTTTTACACCTTTTTTGGGTAATGGTTATCAAGAACCTTTTTCCTCCTGCTCGGATATTATATCTAAGACCCAAAACCATCTAAATAAAATTTTCGATCTCCTTTAAGGTGTATAAATACTTCTTGATTTTACTTTTTTTATACTTTTTTTACTACTTTTTTGTTTTTTGTTTTCTTTTCTTTTCTTCTGAACACGATCTTTAATCATTGAAAAAACAAAGATACCTTAATCTTTTTATACTTTATTATACATTTTAATACATAAAAATCATGGCTGACGCTGAGCAACCTCGTGCCAAGGTCACTGGTGATCTTAATTCAATCACTGTTGAAGACC
Source organism: Mucor indicus B7402 (assembly GCA_000697295.1). Taxonomy (NCBI): domain Eukaryota; kingdom Fungi; phylum Mucoromycota; class Mucoromycetes; order Mucorales; family Mucoraceae; genus Mucor; species Mucor indicus. The sequence continues at coordinate 41,362 of JNEK01003106.1, forward strand.
TTTATGATAAAGAAAAATATGATCTCTCCACTATGGAACAACAAGATGTCATGCAACTCTTGCAGTACCGTATTTAACTTTTTTTTTTTTACAATTATATCACATATGTCTCACTTTTATATACTTTTAGAACACAACCTGAAGGTTTGACTACCACCGAAGTCCAAAAGCGTGTTGAAAAGTTTGGTTACAATAAACTTGAAACAAAGGAAGTCAATCCTTTGATGCAGTTTTTGGGTTTTATGTGGAATCCTCTTTCTTGGGTTATGGAAGCCGCTGCCATTGTCGCTATTGCCCTTTCTAACGGTGAACACAGACCTCCAGATTATCCTGATTTCATTGGTATCGTCCTTTTGTTATTTGCTAATGCTACTATTGGTTTCCTCGAAGAACGTCAAGCTGGTAATGCTGTCAAAGCACTTATGGCTTCTCTCGCTCCTGAATGTAAAGTTAGACGTGACGGTGAATGGAAAACTCTTGAAGCTTCTGAATTAGTTCCCGGTGATATTATTGGTGTTAAGCTCGGTGACGTTATTCCTGCTGATGGCCGTCTTCTCACTGTAAGTGCTTCGGTTGATTAAACAATAACTTCCTATTGGACTAAACCTTTTTTTTTTTTCTGTTTCACTTTAGGCTCATGGTGATGTCTCTATTGATCAAGCTGCCCTTACCGGTGAATCTTTGCCTGTTGGTAAAGAAGTCGGCGACGAAGTTTTCTCTGGTTCTACTGTTAAGCAAGGTGAAGCTGAAGCTGTCGTTATCGGTACTGGCACCAACACTTTCTTCGGTCGTGCTGCTAAGCTTGTTGGTGAAGCCGGTGATGATGTTGGTCACTTGCAAACTATTTTGGCTAAGATTGGTAATTTCTGTTTGATTACCATTTGTCTTTTCTTGGTTGTCGTTATTATTGTCCAATATGCCCGTTTCCATTACACATACAGACGTGGTATTGATAACATGCTTGTCTTGCTTATTGGTGGTATTCCCATTGCTATGCCTACTGTCTTGTCTGTTACTCTCGCTATTGGTGCTAAGCAGCTTGCTGACCACATGGCTATTGTTACTCGTATTACTGCTATTGAAGAAATGGCTGCTGTCACCATCTTGTGTTCCGATAAGACTGGTACCCTCACCTTGAACAAGTTGATTGTCGATAAGCCTACTATCAAAACTTACTCTCCTGATTTCGATGGTGATGATGTTATTCGTATGTCTGCCTACGCTTCTCGTCTCGAAAACCAAGATGCTATTGATTTCTGTATTGTCAATTCTCTTCCTGATCCTGCCAAGGCTCGTGATGGTATTGAAGAATTAGAATTCAAGCCTTTCAATCCTGTTATTAAGCGTACCGAAATTACTTTCAAGCAAACTGCAGATGGTAAGGTTATGCGTGTTACCAAGGGTATGTCTCACAAGATTTTGGATCTCTGTACTCGTGATAAGTCTGAAGCTGTCATTAAGGCTCTTAACGATGATGTCGATGAATTTGCTCGTCGTGGTCTCCGTGCCCTTGCTGTTGCTATTGATGAAGTTCCCTCTGGTCAAGTTGATGGTGAAGGTATTGGCTTCAAACTCGTCGGTCTTTTGCCCATCTACGATCCTCCTCGTTCTGATACTAAGGAAACAATTGATCGTGCCCAAGCCCTTGGTGTTTCTGTCAAGATGATTACTGGTGATCAATTAGCTATTGCTAAGGAAACTGGTCGTCGTTTGGGTATGGGTGACAATATGTTCTTGTCCAAGACTTTGAAGGAAGGTCCTCCTGCTGGCTCTGGTTATACTGATATTGACCAAATGGTTCTCCATGCTGATGGTTTTGCTGGTGTCTACCCTGAACACAAGTATGAAATTGTCGAACGTCTCCAGAATATGGGTCACATGGTTGCCATGACTGGTGATGGTGTTAATGATGCTCCTGCTCTTTCTAAGGCTAACGTCGGTGTTGCTGTTGCTGATGCTTCCGATGCTGCTCGTTCTGCTGCCGATATTGTCTTGACTGCTCCTGGTCTTTCTACTATTGTCGAAGCCATCATCGGTTCTCGTCAAATTTTCCAACGTATGCGTAACTACTCTATCTATACCTGTTCCGTCACTATCCGTATTGTTGTTGGTTTCTCTATTCTTATTTGGGCTTTCCAATTTGATTTCCCTCCTTTCATGGTTTTGATTATTGCTATGCTTAATGATGGTACTATCATGACTATTTCTAAGGATCGCGTCCGTCCCTCACCTTACCCTGATGCTTGGAACTTGAAGGAAATTTTCTCATATGCTATTGTTTATGGTCTTTACTTGACTGCTTCTACAGTTGGTTTTGTTGCTGTCTGCCTCAAGACTACTTTCTTTAATCGTAAGTTTGGTCTCAAGAACTTTGACAATCCCAACGATTTCTTGCTTCACTCTGTTGTCTATCTCCAAGTCTCTACCATTTCTCAAGCCTTGATTTTCATCACTCGTTCTCGTGGTCCTTTCTTCATGGAACGTCCTTCTATTTTCCTTGTATGTTCTTTCATTGTTGCTCAATTGGTTGCTACTTTCATTGCTGTTTATGCCAACTGGGGCTTTACTCAAATTGAAGGTTGCGGTTGGCACTGGGCTGGTGTTGCTTGGGTTTGGAACTTTATCTGGTTTGCTCCCATGGATCTTCTTAAGTTTGCCATGCAAAAGGTCTTTGAACCTAAAACCAATAGTGCTGAAGAATCCAAGGAACGTGCTTCTCGTCGTGCTTCTGCTATTTCCGGTACTTCCTCTGCCCGTTACTACGCTAACCGTACTCGCTCTCTCAGATCTATGGAACGTCCTCAAAACTTTGCTCAAAAACTTATGGGTAACAGTGGCAAGAAAATGGATCCTAAGGAAATGCGCCGTTTCTCTTCTGTCCAGGTAAAAAAAAAAATCTCTTAATATTATTGACTTTTGTAAGAGTTTATTAACTGACTTTTTCTTTCTTAGACTTCCCATGCTGCTCAAGTTTTGAACTCTGGCAACCACTAATTGTCTTTTTTATTCTACATTTTTATACACTCACTCATTTTTAGAATTATTAATTTAATAAACAAATATACTATCGCATTTTATTTAAGAATAAAAAAGACCGTGTATATTGAGATTTTCACATAATATAAAAATGTGATTGTTTTCTAAGAAGATTTGTCATTGAACTATAATCAAACGTGAGAAACTTCCAATGTTTGTATCTCAAACAAATTTATTGTGTTACTGAAATAAAACTGTCAAACACAAAAAAAAAAAAAAAAAAAAAAAATAAAGATCGTAAATAATTTTAATTTTTCCTGTATAAAAACAAAACTATCTTATTGTCTGTAATAATACATTGG